>JBAGKO010002308.1:0-12093 GCA_037177275.1 Acacia concinna | reverse complement strand
TACATTGAAGGCAATGAATCTTTTAGCAAAGAAACATGCAAATTAGCTGGTGATAAGTGAGAAGCTAGATTTTTGTAAGTAGTATGATTTATTGTTTAGTACCTTATTCATTTTTCTTCCTTTATTAGACATTAATGTTATGTACGTATTTTTTATAATATATAGATGAATGGTGGATGCACTATGACTATTCAACTCCTGAATTGCAACGCATTGCAAAACGCATTATGAGCCAAACATCTTCTTCCTCCGGTTGTGAGAGAAATTGGAGCCTATTTGAGCGCATCCACACAAAAAGGAGAAACGTATTGAAGCACCAAATGCCAAATGATTTGGTTTTCACCAACTATAACTTATGATTAAATCATATGGTGATTTTATATATCATGAAAAATGCTTTAATATAACATAGAATTTTTTTTAACTAAAATTTTATTTGTCATTTAAGGGAGTGTATTGAAGAATGCGACAACAACCTCTATCCTATTGACTATGAATCTATTGATGAAATATATTTTTGGGTCACTGATGAAGATCCCACTCAAGAGTTTAATGATGAAGATGTATAAGATGTTTAAGGTCTCGTTGCCAATGAAGGAATTGCAAGTTCACCACCTCTTAATCAAGCGATTGAAGGTTCTTACGTGTTATTATTATTTATTATTTTCATATTTTGTCACTAGTTTATGATCCAATCTGTCCACATTATTTTTCTCTAACTCATAGTCACTCATATTAATTTTTCTCATTCATATGATTAGGTGACGAAGATATGGATATTCTTAACCCTAGCTTTGACTAAATATGATCATCTTACCACTTTTTTTGCTTTGCCCAATCAAGCTTGTGATGACCCATCTCCAACTGATTTGAATATTGGTTTAGATGATAATAGCTAGAAGGACTATGAATGATTTGTGATCGTGATAGTTATATTTTTGAACTTTGATATGTTATACCTTTATATTGTCATAACTTTGCTTTAATTTGATGGTACTTAACTAGTTTTTTTTATTTTGAACACAATATATGAGTTAATCTTGCTATTTTATTATTGTCAATTAAATTATAATATTTTAATATGGCTGGTTCAACACCTAGTCTGACCCGGTTGAACCATTTAAACCTTAAACTCATGCCATGACCGGTTCTTTAGCCGGTTCGATTTTTCGTTCCTTGCATTTTTTACAATTAAATGACTAGTGGCATTAAACTTCACTAATCAAGGTTAACACCGTTAGTATGCATGTCTTCACTGGTCCATATTAAAAAGTTGACATTGTTAGTTTCCATGGTTACTACAAACATTTTAAAGATATAATAAATAAATAAATAAATAGATAGATATTAATCGAAGGTTACTTATTCTATTATATTCCATGCTTCCCCCGATTTGAATATTTATTTTGACTGTTGCACTTATATGGTAATTCAGGGAAGAAAAATTGTCATATTTGTTGTTGGGTGCTTGCTGTTTAACCTCCCTGTAAAGTACGTTGGCCCCCCAGGGGGGACTTCCCTTAAAATTAAATATTCTGGGGAATCATGGTCAGGTATAGAAAGATTGTCATGGAATCTCTTTCCGTGACAGAATCCTAATAGTTAGTATTTGCGAAATTTGATTGGCAGATGCAAAAACTGTGTAGCTATCCAATCCTTAACTGAATTATTACATATTCACAAACACCGTCTGACATGCTTACAGTGCTTACACAGTTACATATATATTGAACCTTTTTTCAGAAAATAAAAACAATCACTACTTGCCATTTTTAATACTCCCTTCGTTTTTATTTATAAGACATTTTTAGAGAATTTTAAAAAAATCCTAAGAAAGCTAATTACATTAGTTTAAGACATTAAAGTTTGTCGTTTTTCTTCAAATTATGTTGTCTGACTTATAAACTACTATATAATGTAATAAAATACAACATATGATATTATGAAGTAGTATAATTAGCTTTCTAAAGTTTTTTTAGGATTCTCTAAAAGGGTCTTATAAATAGGAACAAATGGAGTATAAAAGTTAATTAGTTGTTGAATTGATCATAAATATAATATCACAATCAATTTTATTTCTCGTATTTTTTATTTTTCCCCCTCATTAGTTATTTTTTCCAAATTATATGCATTGATATGAAATCAAATGCTATGTAATTAATCTCACTTTATTAATCTACTGACTCCTGCAGCTCCTGTATTAAGAATTTGATGGAATATCATTCATAAATATTGGTATCAAGGACTTGGACCCAATGATTGAACTTGTTAAAATGGGCATATGAGAATGAGCCTCATGGAAAAGGGCTCAGAGTAATTGGTTTGGCGCAGAGTGGTTAATATATAAACTAAATTATTGCAACAAAAAAAAAAAGCAACATTGTATCAAAATGAATTATTAATGAAGACAGGCAAGTATCTTGATTAATTAAAATAGAGCTTTGTCCCCAAAGAGAAGGACATAAGTACCACTAGAAATATTAAATCAAATTAGGGAAAACTGTGTTGAGATCATCAGTAAGGGAATATGCGTCAAAAAAATCCTGTGAAATTAACAAATTAAAATGAGGTCCCTTGAGACTTCTCTATCATTGATTTGAATTGTTCAATTACCTAAATACCCCTAATTGTCAACAACAGCCTCTGGGGTTATTAATGTCTACCCCTAAGGTTATCAATGGCGACCCTTGCGGTTGTCAATAAGCTGTTATTGACAGCCCCAAGGGAAGCCATTAACAACCTTAGGGGCTGTTATTGATAACTATCCATAGGGGCGAATATTAACAACCCCATAGGCTATCATTGACAACTAACCTTAGTGGTAACTATTAACAATCTCAGGGGATGTCATTGACAACTGGGGGCATTTGAGTAATTGAATAATTCGAATTAACGACAAAAAAGTCTCAAAGGACCTCACTACAATTGGTTGATTTCACAAGAACTCTTTTATGTATATTTACTTACTCGAAACCTCAACGCAATTTTCCCATTAAATTATTAAATGGGCACCACATAGTACCACACATTTTACTGAGAAAAAGGGTTACATTGTAGTGTTATGCCATGGGGCCCTTTTTTTTTGGGGTTAAGGTATAGAAATAAGAATTATGTTTTATGATTTAAGCATCCAACACAATTATCTCTTATTGCATACAAAATTAATATTTCTTTAGGCATCTAGAATGGCAAGGCTATTAAAGTTTTACTAATTTGGCTATTTCATGCCACATTAGAGGTAAAAGTTTGACTATTTATGGTGAGGTGGCAAAGTTTCAATGCTGATGTGACAAAAATTTGGTAAATGACATGGCTAAAATTTAAAAAGACAAAAGATAACAGATCAAAATCAAATTAGTTAATGGTTAGAAAAATAAAAAAGAATATTTTTATAATTTTGTTTTTTATAAAACAAATTACAGTAAAAATGGAATTGCTTAAATAAAAACACATATATGGCTGGAAATTTGGGTTCGATTGAAATTGGAAGCATCGAAGGTGTATTGTGTCACACCTTCTTTTTATACCCTTTACCTTACCATATTAGAGCTATTGAAATCATTAGTTATGATTTTAAGTTGGAAAAATAAGGGGGAAATTTTCTTTCTTCTCGGGTTACTATTTATCTTACTCTTAATTTCGACTAACTTTAGAAAATCATAACTAATTCTAGAAAAATTGTAATGAGGTGATTCTAAACTCATTAGAAAGCTCTTTCATTCATCTTTAAGAGAAAAATAATTTCATACATTGATTGCATTGAATTACACGTTCGCAAGTCTTTACAGAAGCACTGTTCATATGGTAAAAATGGCACTATTCATTTAGTCATTTTCCAATTTTCCATGATTTTTGACCCAACTTTTGGAAGGTATAACTTTCTTTACAAAACTCTAAATTACATGTTCTACCATCCCATTTGCAGCTAAAAATATCCTCTATTAGTGTGCAAAGGCCCGTGGTCAGACTTAGTCATTTGCTAAAAATAAAGCTAACCCAAGTTTCAACCCAAAAATAGCCAAAAACTAAGTGTCAATTAAACCATAATTACAATGCCATGCTATTTCCCTTTTTCTCACAATTCTCATGTCATTCGGGCAGTATAATGGCTAAGTAAAAGCATACCCTCATCATTACAACATCTCCAATAACATACATAACCAATCCAAAATATCCAATATTACATCATATGAATACATATATACAATAGTCCATCAAGAGCATTACAAGGAACAATTTCAATCATGCTCAATCCTTTTCTTTTCCTTGCTCCCTGATATTCCTTCACCTGCATTATGGAGGGGGTAAGGTTTCTGGAGAAACCTTAGTAGCAAAACAGTAACCAATAACAATATAATGCAATGCAAGTCGTGCAATATGCAATGCTCGTAACTATTCATCTAGTGCCCTCTCTCTCAGCACTCATCATGTGTAGGGAGCATGCACATGACTCTACCTCTATCACAATACAAGGAGTCATACATCTCATACATGTTTGCTCAACCACAATACAATAAAACAAGTCAAAGCACATAACAGACAAGTAAAGCAATTATAAGTTAAGGTTAGAAGTTCTAACTACTAGTCAATCTCGGACAATGCAAGTGTTTTCCTCTTCTTCTGGAAATGCTAGGACTCTCCTCTGTAATGCCTAAACATAACGCAACACATAGCCATTAATGTATGCTGTTGTCACTAGCCCATAACCAATTTCCTCTTAAACTTAGGTTCTGAACTACACTTATCCTTTAACTAATTTCAAAGGCTATTCCTACACAATTTCTGCCTTTGGATCCATAGGTGACATTCATTTTATCAAACTCACACTCCTCCCAATCATTCCTCTCTTGGCCGAACACTCCCCCTTTAAAGGGTCCTTAGTGATTTCATCGGTTTGGTGTTTCACATGTGTTCTTTCAAACTTTTCTTAGGTAAACACTGTTATGAACACATTAGAACCATCAAACTAATGAAAATCAAACCATACACTATCATAAGAGGCTTGGATGAAACTCTCACTCATGCACAAAGAAAGAACTCAACCTAAATCAAGCTTATACACCAAATTCTAACATTTTCCAACCTTTCTAAACATTAAACAACCTCAATCCCTTCCTCTCCTAGCCTGACCGAAGCTTGGACAGCATTTCCACGCCTTGAAATGCTTCCAAAATTGTTGAGAAGAGAAAGAATTTGAAAGGAGATATAGGCTATAACATACCTTAACCGGATAATTAATTGGTGTAGCTTGATTCACTTTGAAATTCTGAGCTAAAGGGTTGAGCTTCCAAATGGCCAGAGCTTCCCTAGGGCATGCCTTGGAATGCTTCCAAAACCGTGGGGAAGAGAAGGAATTTGAAAGGAGATACATACTAGAACATACCTTAATCGGATAATTAATTGGCGTAACTTGATTCGCCTTGAAATTCTGAGCTAAAGGGTTGAGCTTCCAAATGGCCAGAGCTTCCCTAAGGCACCTCTTTTATGTACCAAAATGAAAAGGGGGTGCCTTCTATTTATAAACACATGGAGTGGCACTATTGTAATTATGTGCAACTTAAAAAATAATATTTTATTCCTCCTCTCCTTGCCTTACGCCACATACCCCTTCTCTTGAATATTCTTGGCTTACTCTTTAAGCCAAAACTTGCACAAGGTGCTTCTGGTCCTGTGGGTCCCACCCAGACCAGTATCCTGCGACAGTTTTTCTTGTACTGCTTTAATTAATTCAAAAATTTCATAAAATTCATTTTTCATTGAAAAATTCCTAAATTTTACCCAAAAATCTATAAATAGCCTAGGAGGCTACCACAAAAATTTCAGAATTTTTTGACATCTGGAACTCCCAAAATTAAATTTTCTCTGAAGAAGTCCCTTATACCGGCGATAAACCAATATTCAGCAATTTTTTATAATTCCTCCAGACTTCTTCTCAACCTCAAAATAACTTTATAATTCCTCTAAAATATTATACTAAGTTTCTTCAATCACAGTCTATAACATCGAGGCCTCTAAATATTTGATATAATTAATTTTTGGCCAAAAACCCGGTTTGACCAAAAATTACTAAAATAATAAAAAATTCACTAAAAATTCATATGGTCTCTAAAATCATTCTAACTGTCTCATGATGTTCTGAACGCTCTAAAACATTTTCTGAGATTTTATGAGAATTTTAGGGCTTTTAGACCTACCCAAAATTCAGCCTCTAATTTTGCCGAATTTTTATTTTTTGCACATAAGTCATCCCCTAGATTTCACTTTAAAAGTAGTGAGATATTTTAGTTCTCTACAAATTAAGGCCTTCTGCCCATCACAAATACTTCATTTAAGCCTTAAAAAATATAAGGGTAAGACCCTTAATCTATCCAAAATTCTGCACCTAATTTTTGTTTTCGGATGTTACATATTGCCTTTTAGAGTTTAATATTGCAAGTTTTTGGGGGATGTGCGATGGAGACGAAGGAGCGATTATAGTCACTGATGGTGTGATGGAGGCCAAATAGTTAGAGATTCTTGTTGGGGTTTTGTAGCGCCAAGAAGGTGAAGTCAGAAGTTATCTCCACAGTCGTGGCCCTCTCTCCAATGGACACCGGTCCATTTTTTATGATCCCTTCCCTTCCCTTCGCTTCCCTTCACTTCAAACTCTTCCTTCCAAAAACAAGCATATGCATTGTACTTCTCCCTCCACTGAATTTATCTCCATCGTTGGCATGCACTACAAGGGCACACCCATCTTCTCCAAAGTCCAACTTACTTATACCTAAATGAACCGGTTCTTTTGTTTGCCTTTGTGGGTCGACCTGATCAACTTGAAAGAATTTGTGCCAACTCTTGTTGATTACGTATCAAAAAAAAAAAAAAAAAAGGAGTGGCTGAAGCACTTGTAGGATACCTGAGTTTGAGCTGGGTCCTGATTGACCCAACAAGGATGTGATCGACAGTCTATTGAGCAGGAGGCCGATTTCAATGCAACGGCACTAGTTGACATAGTCCTAGAGATACTGTATGCTATGTCACGATCAGACGTCATCGGAGTGGTTACAGTGCACGATGAAGGTCACAAGTGGCGAGAAGGCCGAAGAGAAGATGTATGTGAGGGAAGTGATCTTGGTGGTGGTGGAGGATATGTAGGCAAAAAATTTGAATGGGAGCTAGCAAGAGTCTGGGGATTCTTCAAAGGGCGATGTAAAATGTAGAGAGGGAAAAGCTACCTGTCTCCTACACTTTGCCGTCGACGAATAGGACTATGAGGCCATCACCAACCCCACTTCCAGGTCACCTTCTCCTCTTTCTTCACTTCCTTGCTTCCTTCTGCAACTATGGAAGCTCCACAATTCAGATGGTATATATGGAGTAATGGAGGCTTCCTTTTTTATTTTCTTTCTTGGTCAAAAGGTAGGTGTCACAATTAATTTTCTCATCCAACACCCCATCTGCCTAAGAAGCAATATGCATGTCACTTGGTCAAGTTGTAAGCCCCACGCTGCACATCCTGGGGCACCATTATAGTGGCTTCACAAACTTGCTTTTTTTTTACACCTAAAAAATGTTTATTATCTGTTTTACACCAAACAAAAGATTATTGTGTTAAGGGCTTAAAGCATAAAACATAATTTCTATTTCTGCTACTTAACTTTCTTTCTTTCTTTTGTTTTTGTTAATTTAGCCTAGGTTGCATATGATTGTGCCGGGGGAAAAAATACAGCATCGATGTACTTCTATTTTAGACCGCGACCATCATTATATGATTTTCAAATAGTCTGTACTGCATCATTACAAATCATGAATCTTGTGCCAGTGCATTGTTTTTTATTATGCAGTTTTTTTATTGTATATTAAAAGAACCTGCAGTAGGCTTTTTTAAGTACCTGATAATATGAATATTATTATTTTTTTCCCACAGAGATACCCTGAGTATTGATTGAGGGAGAAGCGGAACCAATTAATTATTAACCATCCATTGTTAATTGGGTTTTGGAAAAGACAGATTAAGTTGGGCGGTGGGCAATTAACTCTTTTTTCGGCCTTCCGTGTGCAATTAACTTGGAATGTATGATTAATGAAGCCACTTTTGCATTTTATTAAGAGCATCAGTTAAATTATATGCTTGTGTTAGAAATGATGCGCGCGTGGTTTCTCTTTTTTGTGGGATGTGTTAATAGCAAAAACATTTCACTGGCGGGGCGAAGAGCCACTTCTTTGACTTTGAGAGGTGCACTTATGGATACCCCAAATAATTTTTGGGTTAGCGTACGTCAAGTACTGAAATATTTTTTAAGGGGTATTTAACATTTTAAAATATTTTTTAAGGGGTATTCAACATTTTAAAATATTTTATGGTGCACTGAGTATCCTAAAGTAATTTTCATGCATGAACACCCTAAAGTATTTTTATACCATAGTTTTGGATATACCAAAATAAAATTTATGTTACTTGATGCATTTAAAAAAATACTTTAGAGCCCCAAATTTTTTTTTTTTTCCAGCCCGTTAAGTTAAGGACTAATCCTTCGGTTATTGTGGGTTCCTCTATAAGAAAGACAATTAATCAGAAGATTTAATGTTATTCCATACCCAAAGTCAGGGATCAAACATCTTACCAAAGTTAAGGGTGAAAGAGTATGCCCAAAAAATACTTTATGGTGCTATAAGCACATAAAAAAATATTCTTCAGGATGCTAGCTGTAACACAAAATACTTTAAGATGTTGGGTGCACTTGAAAAACATATTTCAATTGCTGGATACACCTTAACCCATAATTTTTTCTCAGACTTTTAAATAAAAAAAGGATGAAAATAAATACTCTATTTGCCATCAAGCAGGGGTGCTCGTCAAGCCAGCCTTATCAGATACGGAGTACCAAGCAGCATACTAGCTGATCCCAGCACAATGTATTTCTAATGGAGTATTAATTAATCTCATACAGTAAACTTTATTGATTCATCATGAGATGTAAGTACCGCTTTTGCAATTTTTAAAGATTTCAAATCGCATTCTTAACTTAACACGCGTAAAAATAATATATATAATTGTTAAGGTTTTTTTCTCTGTTTTGCCACAAACTATGGATTGTTTATAATTAATAATTTAACTTTTTTTATACACATCAATAAATATATATACATATATATATATTAGATGAGCCAAATTATTCATGATGATCCGGTAACTCGCGTAAAACACAAGAATCGCAGTGTTACTTTTTTTAGGGGTGTTTAAACTCAGGACCTGGATTGAGAAATCAATTCCAGTCCTGAGTTTTTTTTTTGTTTTTTTTTATTTTAAACAATTTTTTTAATATTTTATTATTAAAAATAATAATTTAATAACTAATAAAATCATAGTAATTATATAAATTGATCTAGAGTTTAAAAATTATGTTTATTATTGTCATTATTATCTTTATATAGTATATAGTTAAGTTTAGCATTGCAATATATGAGGTTTAATTCCAACTAAAAATGTTATACATATATTTTGAAAAGGTAACTTAATTAATATGAGTAAGAATACACAAATAAAAGGATAATTTTAATTTATAAGATAAAAAAAATATAAATTGGGACCGGGATTATCCCGGGATCCCCAAGGGTGTTCACAGTCCCAATTCCGGTCGGGAGTGGGAAATTCCCGGGACCGAGATTTTTTGAACACCCTTAACTTTCTCTTACTTTATACTGTCTCTGGCTATATACAGTGTATGTTTATATATATATATATATATATTTGATTAAGTAATTTATTGATATTTCCAAAAAAAACAATTAATTATATATTATATTTAAAATTAAGTATAGTACATAATCTATCCATATTCTTTTTCTTCTATGGTATGAGATGACCCGGTTGAGCCATAGAATTTTCAATGGCGTGGACTTTTTAATTAATTTTAAAGAAATTATTTTTAGGTTCCAGTTTAAAAAAAATATAAAATTTTATAGAACCATTTAATTGTATTTATTTTTGGTAGGGCTGTAAATGCAGTTTTTTTTCATAGCAATCCCCATAGCCCATCTGTTATGCCTCCTATATGGGAATATACTCTCTCTTATCTTAATTTTGATTTTTTTTAAAGAATTATAAAGTCTTAAAAAAGTAAATTATATTACTTTAAAATATTAAAATTTGTCATTTTTTTTAAATTATGTTGTTTGACTTATGAACTAGTATATAATATAATAAAACATAATATATAATATGATTAAGTAATGTAATTAACTTTCTTAAAATTTTTTTAGTATTCTCTAAAATAATTAATAGATCCTTATAATTAGTACAAGCAAGACTACTTATTAGTATTACTGATTGCCTTTTCTTCTCACTGATTGATGGAAGGCTGCAGGCTGATTTAATAGTTAAAAATATTCAAGGCAAAAATATGGAGTCAAGGAAAACTGGGCCGGCCACAAGTAGTTTTGTTAGCTGATTAGCTCAGGCCGGCATGGTGCGGGCCCTCTTAAAACCAAACCTAAGCTGTTAGCTTCGGCTCCGAAGCATCCTTTAAAACATGGCGCCAGCTGAGGAAGGCGGGTAACGGTTTGTTTGATCCCCTTACATGAAAGATTAAACAAACTCCATTTTTGTTTTTCCTAAACATATAAATAAATAAATAATGTCATATGCAATAGAAAAAAATCAACAATATAAGCCATGTAATGAAACCAGATCGGAATAGCCCGAAAATTGGTGAACCGATGGCTAAATCTTCAACTGGGGCTACCATTTTTTATTATTTGATTTTTTTTGTTTTTTCTTTAAAAATTCATATTCAAACCCTAAAATCTTCCCTCACTCACCAGTTTATGCCTGGTTTGACTTCAGTTTGACTTTGGTCTAACCTATTGACGATTGGCTTAGTAGTCTGACTAGTTCAGTCACTAGTACGTGTTTCATGACCTTAAATATAAGACATATTCATTTAATTTGATTATATTAAACAAGTTAGTTAATATATTACTCTCTTACATCTTTTTAATAATCAACTTTCTCTCTCTAATACTTGGTTTTTAATATAAATAATTTTAATTTATTGTCTCAAAATTTAAGCTATATTTTCCTTTTTTACTCGTATTAAATACTGAAAAGATACCTTTATAATAATTATTTCTCACTCACCACTAATTATATCTCATATATTTCTCTAATCATATATATAGAGTAGAGAGAGAATAATTTTTTTTGTCTTATTTATAAGTCATCTTATTAAAGTTTTGATATTAATGTATAACTTTACCCTTCATCTATGATTGTGTTAACTTTGCTTTCATTTGATATAATGTATATTAAATAGGGGTAGAATTGAAAAATTGTTGAATTTTATGGCAAATTTAATGAAATTTAAGGTTTTCTGTTATCTGTGTGAGAAATATTGGAAGTGCCCTGTATATAAGACCATAGGAGTAATAATTTATTACACCTTCTCTTTCATATTTTTTATTAATTCTCTATCATATATTCTTTATTCATTCTCTCTTGCTTTTTTCAAAAATAGGGCTATATTTGAAAAATACATGAAATTTTTTATACAATCATTATTTTTAACTAATCCTAACCATCAATTCGTTTTTCACAATGAGGAAGAAAGTTGTTTATAAAAGAAATCAGAGGGAATATATATTTTCTAAAACACTTATTTAATTCTCTCATTCATTTTAGTTTTAATTACGGTTGAAGGAGTATCAATAGGGATAAAATTAAAAAATAAAAAATGTTTAATATATCTAGAAATAAAATTAACTTGTTAAATATATATGGGAGAATTTCAGTAAGGACCCACAGATCACAATTAATTTAAAATCAATCCCAAAACATTCTAAAATTTCAATTCAGACCCAAAGACCAATTTAAAATTAATTTTGTATGGTAAAATGACCAAATTGCCCTTGCCTTTTTTTTTAATTATAACTTTTTTTTTTCTGGCCACCGGTGATAGGGCCCACGCCAGAGCTCCACCGCCAGACACCGGAGCTCCGCCGTCGACCCCTCGTCGACGGCTAACCTCTTGTGAGGGGCCTCCGGCATGGACCCCACCAGAGGTTGTCAGAAAAAAACATTTTTTGGCTAAGGGGGAGTGGGATTCGAACCCCCTT
>JBAGKO010002298.1:0-12093 GCA_037177275.1 Acacia concinna | reverse complement strand
TAAATTAGAACTTTAAGTGTTGTAAAATACTATTTTATGTCTTCAAAAAAATTGTTGAAAAAATGTGTAAAATGCTTTCGGCCCTGAGGGCCAGCCCTGGCTCTGATGCTATAGGGCCGGGCCTTGAAGGGCTAGCCCTAATTCCCAGCACTATATATAAGAGACATTCAACCAAATTGAGGGATATTAAAAAACAATTAAAGTTAGTTATAAATAATAAATGTGTATAAAATATAATTGTTTTCCTAAAAGTAGCCCTATTTCTGAATTAGAGAGAGAAAGAGTAATGAGGGGGAAAATGAAAAAAGACAATGCATGGTAAATAAATAATACGAGATAATAAGAAAAAAATGGGTAAAAGTGCATTTATTATTGAGAAAAAGTTGATGGGATCTTATATAAAGGAGACAAGGCCATTTAAATAAAAGTATATTATATATAGAGACGTAGGAAGTATTAAAAAAAATATTTTTATATGAAATTTTAAAATGGTCTTTTTCCATTTTTACCCTCATTAATTATATATGTTGCTTACCCACTCGTTATGTCTCTACACTTATTATCTCTTATATAATCTCTATAAATAAGGGTATAATTAAAAAAATAAAGGGAAAATTTCATATAAAATTGCTTAAAATAGAAAAATTTTAAATCAGGTTGTTAAACTTATACAATTTCTAATTAAGCTATTGACCCAATTTAGAATTTTAAAATATAGGAAAAATGACTTTATTATACTCTCATAGTCTTCTTTATCCCCGTGAAAAAAATTAATTGATCTTTAACTCTTTTTTTAATAAGTGCGTGTGGTTACACACACACATTTATATATAAAAATAGAATATCATTCATTTAAATCTAAAAAAATTTTGTGTTGCGAAAGAATTATACAAAAAATAATTTGAGCTAAAAAAATCATAACCCAGATATCAATTAAAATTTTTATTTAAATATTATGAATAAAAAAGCTTATTTTTGAAGGCAGTTTACCTAATTTTTTTTGTCAAAAAGGAAAATCAACTTTATTAATTACATAATTATTACTTGTATGATATTAGTTTTTTTTCCTTACATTATTGAAACTCCTTTATAAAAAAAACCATTAATGAAAATCTTTATATGTAAGTTATATCACACAAGTAGCTCGTTTTTTTTTTCAATTAGAATAGTTTACTTTTCTTCTCATTAAAAAATCAAGTAAATTTCACAAAAAGAATCAAGTAAAACATTAAATTTTTATTTTCAATAATTAAATATAAATGATTCAATTAATATTGGAAGTTATATATGCTTTTATTTTATTTTTTTGACTTGAATTATTCTTGATGATTCTTCCACAACAGAAAAATTATTTTGATAAAAAAATTAAATTTAATCATATTTTATTTCATTATATAATGACGTGATATATAAATTTACACTTAGTGAAAAAAATAACAAGTCACAAAGCATTTATAATTTTTAATATGAGAGATTAGATTATGAGAGGGGAGTAAAGTCATTTAACCTAAAATTTCAAATTCTAAATTGGGTCAATTACTTAGTTAGGAATTTTAGACGTTTAACAATCCGATTTAAAATTTTTATATTTTAAGCAACTTTATAAAAAATTTTCTCATGAATATACATATTATATATTTATTTATTTTAACTAACATTTTAAACTATTTAATTTTTGTAGTTGTTCATTATTAAAAAAAAAAAGACAAGAGGGAATAATTGCGTAACATTATCAAATTGTTGATATTTTCAATTACAACATAACTATTGAATTGTGATCTAATAGTTGGACGGGTTAATGATTGCTCAAAAATTTAATCAAAGTATTAAAAATTGGATCTATTAGACCCCTCTCTTATGATTCCACATTCATTAGAGAGCACAAACACAGTTTAATAATGAGCAAGAAAATAGCGTGCAATGGTATTGATATATTAAGATAAACTTGGGTGCATTCAGTGTTTTAGATAGGATACCCAAAATATTTATAAATATGTACATCATCTCAAAAGTTCAAGACTAAAATTTCTAAACTAAACAAAAATTGTCTATTGATCAGGGCCCAGACTTTTAGTATCCGGTCTCTACGCTTTTGCAATGGGATCCACTTCCTTTAGCTGAGTAAATTAAATTTTGAAGGAAAAGGTGAGATTCAAATGAATCTCTGTAGCAACATACAATCATTCATAATAAATGCAAACATACTAAACATGCAAAGCAATCATCCACATAATCATATCACAGTCATTAATATCATCATCAGAACCTATGCAGTGTTCAAGTCATCATCATCATAACAATGCAAGGTGCAATTCATGTCTCAAGTCTCATGGCAGACCATAAACAATCATACCGTCTCTTGGGCATCCCCACCTCAGCCTCATGGGCGTTTGCCTGTCACAAGCCATAGTGAACCAAAATGGTAACACCGTCTCAGTCTCATGGTGAACCAGTCATGGTTACATCGTCTCATTGGGGTTAGCTGTTTCAGTCTCAATCTCAATCTAACAGTTTACCCAAAGAGTTACATCGTCTTTGGGAGTCCCCGTGTCTCAATCTCATGCATAGCATACAATACATGCAGTATATCACAATCATTATGAAAGACAGAGGTACTACCTGAATGCTTTTCCTTAACTAGTTGTTCTACCTCCTTTTTGGTTTTACCTAGCAAATATCGTATCTTACAATTTTAGTACATTGTAAATGTGTTATTAGTGATTCAAGCTCATTTTCTAAATGCCTACAATTTATTATCTCTCTTTAAAATGCCTAGTTGTGGAACTGCCTTTATGGATACCGATCTATTTCCTTTTATACCTGGTATAATTTTGTCTTTCCAAAATTTATGACCTGACCCACCCCTACACAATTTCATGTCTTAAATCCATTTTTGTACTTAGAATTCCCAAAATCAGACTCCTTCCCCTAGAAACCACATATATACATTTTTGGTAAAAAGTTTCATTTTCTATTCTAATGCTTCCAATTTCATGTTTCCACCTTTATCCTACACAAAATTCCATTTTAAATTCATTGGAAGCATCAAAATGGGAAAAATCTCACTCTAACTTTCTGCCATGAACAGGCCATATCACTAAACAAGGAGGGTTACATTTGATTTCTCAACAACTCATCAATTGACTAGCTACCGTATGTTAACATTCAATCTATTTATCATGTTTTGATATTAAATCAAGTTTCCAATTTGTCTTGTCAATCTTGGAAGCTACACATGTATTGTTCCAAAAATTGTAAAATCCCAAGATCAATTCAAATCATCATCACCAACATCAACAACACATCAAGAATCAACACTTACCTTGACTCTTAGTTTGATTCTTTGAAATTTTTCCTCTTTCCACCTTAGAGCTCCAACTTCCTCTCTTGCTAAGAATACCATCAAGAGAGATTAGACAGTATGGTTGGCAAAATAGACAAGTTCTAGAGGTAGAAATGAAGGTTAAACCATAAACTCACCTATAAAATTCCTTCCTTCTTCCTTCAATTTCTTTCCTCTTCACTTTCGTCTTTGTCTCTTTTTCTTATTGTGCTTGGCTGACTCATTTGAAGGATTTGAGAGTGTATCATTGGGTTTAAGACGGCTTTATTGAATATTTAACTAAATTTGAGAATGTTTACAAATCCTCCTCCATAACCTATTATTACTTTAATGTTCTCTTAATATACTTTGATCGTAATTTTTCCTGTTTCCCTCCCATCCATAATGTCACTCTAGCTGCCTTTATCTGCCCCCCCAAAATATCTCAATAGTTAGGAAAATTATTTTACAATTTACCATTTTACCCTTACAAATTCTGAAATTTCAAATTTTTGGACATAATTTTCACCCAACTTTGAAAATTTATATGTACTTACACATATATCTAAATAAAGTGATTCCAAAGCTCAAATTTCTAGTTTTAGGGAAAATACTTCCTTTGCTTAATTGGAATAAAAAAATTCCCATTAATTTCATTTTTTATCACTGCTCTAGAAACTAGCGAATTTCGCTGGACAAAATTCAAATCTTCATATCTCCTAGTATATAAATCCAATTAAGTTGTATTACCTATCATTTTAAAGATAGAGTGTACATTTTCATCCTGGAAAATCTCATGATTTTTGGACATCATTAGATTAGGTAAAAGTGATGTGTGGTAAGACTCCCACCATCCCCTTTCCATAAATTAGTCAGAAAATATTTTGACCATCTTTCTTGTACAAAAATGCATTATTTATTCCATTTAACTTACTCCACTTACAAGGAATATTTGATGAAGAAAATTTGGTATGTTACAGGATCGGTCATTAAACTAGTTGAGACAACTATTCAAAGGAGAAGACTTTAGCTGTGGTTAAATATAGTCAACTAAACCATTATTAAAATTGGACCTGAGTACGTAGTATTCCTATATTGTAATATTCCAAAATTCCTACATGGAAACTTAGTGAATAATCATATCAATAAATAGTGAATATTGGGCAAGTTTCCAGAAAAGGTGTTGGGGAGTTAGGCATATTCTCATAAGAGTTTGGATGACCAAACAATGTCCAAAAATCATGAAATTTTATAGGATGAAAGCAGACAGGATGAGTTTTGTATTGATAAATCAGACTAATTGGATTTATATTCTAGGAGATATGAGTTTTAAAAATATGCCCAGTGGAATTCTCCTGTTTCTAGAATTGTATTTACAAATGAATTTACTGGGACTTTTGCAATTAGTTATGAATTTTCAAAGTTGGGTAAAGTTTCAACCCAGAAGATCTAAAAATGTGAAATGATATCCCAACTTTTTCTGAGGGTTGAGAATATAAGAGCCCAAAATCAATCATTATTCAGATAAATGGGAGCTGTAATCTCGTGGGCTAAAAGGCTTTAGAAAGACTTAATGAAGGGAAAAAACATATGGAGCATTTTCATTGGTGGACTTAGGGGATTATGAAATATAATTGAGGATGACTTTAATTTTAAGCACTGATTATCTTCTTTCTTACTGCATAGCTTGTGCATATACAAAGAACACAGAGGAGATGAGAGCTTATTCGGTGGTTAGCCCATACAAGTAGAGAGAGATATAGATTCAAGTTCAATACATTACACCACAAAATCACCATTCCCTAACCATAATTCCATCCTAAATTGTGGTCTACCATGAAGAATATCATTGGTGGATAGTTTTAGCTGTTGAACGAACAAGGGGGGAGAAAGAGCTAAGGAAGAAAACATAAGAAGCTAAAGATAAGAAACATCAAGGAGTTAGGGTAAGCATAAGCTTGTACTCATGTATTTGGTTTCACCAATTTTTCATTGAGTTCCTTAGTTCCCAAGACTTCCCTGTTTTGGTGCTAAAATATAGTTAGATGAGAGGATAATGGAATTAGCAATGGTACTTAACCTTGGAAATATATTATTGTGAGTGGAAAACAAAGTGGTGTGGTTATTGCAATTTTTGGGAAACATTAAAGATTAGGGGAGGTGCTGCCAAAATTTTTAAAACATAAGGGAAGCTTAATTTAAGATTAGATCATGGTTAAGGAAGTGGTTCAACATTGAAATGAGGTAGTTAATGGAATTAGATGTCAAACATCATGTTTTCCCCTTAACCAATTTATTTTAGTCTGAACAGGGCATAGGGAAGGGATTGGAGTTTGATTATTTTGATGCTTCCAATATGTCTAGAATGAAAAATTGTGTGGGATATAGGTGGAAAACTAATTTTGAAAGCATTATAATTAAAATTGGAATTTTTGGTACAAAATGGTACATTTTGGATTTTACTGTTTGAAGGGAAATGGAGTGTGATTTTGGAAAATTTAAGGCCAAAAATGAATTCAAGATGTGAAATTGTATAGGGATGGGCTGGATCATGATTTTTTGGATAATTAAATTACATCGGGTGTAAAAGGAGAGAGACCGGTACCTTTAAAGATAGTATCAAAATTAGGCATTTTAAAAGGAGATAATAAATTTTTAAACACCTAAGAAATAATCTTGAATAAGTAATAACTCATTTACACTGCATTTGGACTTGTAGGATTTCATTGTTAACACACAACATGATAGCTAGCTAATCACCAAAAGTTGAGGATTTAAGGTAGTAGCACTTTCATTCATACTTTGTGTGAATTTATGTATGCCCTTGATTGCCCTCTATGCAATACATACTCTGTGATGCCATATTCTATGATATGGATTATTTATAACAAACCCAGCTGAGGTAATGATATAAGTACAAAATAAGCCACGATAGCGGTACAGAATAAACCACGACAGTGGTACAGAACAAGTAAGGGTTTCAATGACAATTTAGTACGGTTGACCCTGAATACAATTTTTAGCGGTAGTTTAGTAAGGTTGACTTTAAATAAATGTGCTCATTCCATTATGTATAGAACAAGTAAGGGTTTAGTGGCTGTTTAGTACGGTTGACCCTGAATAAATGCGCACATTTCCTTTGTTATTATAGTAGAAGGTAGGGTTGTGTGCCCTGAGGTTGTTTGTACAATAGAAACATGGTTATCTATTGCTAATATGGTGCATTGCATATTTATTTCTCACATTTTTCCTGATAGAAAATTGTTACTATTGGGATTCATCGAATCTCACCCCATATCATTTTTATATAAATTTAACTTAGCTAAAGCCAATGGCTCAAGAGGGAAAGTAGTTACTCGGGACGAGTGAGACTCCCCAGTTACATGTGTTAATGGAAGCTTGAAGTAATTTCCTTTCTGGCAAATTTTGACTAAAATATTGTATATATTTGCACACCCAATGGAGAGGGCTTGTGATGTAAACAAATATTTATTATCAATATTTTATGCTATTTTCTCTATGCCTGTGGTAATTGCCTTTATTTCTTTGGAAAATATCAAAATATTAAAGATGTTTGACATTCTTGGGATAAGATAATGAAGCGATTCTGGCATTATTGGAATAGTATATCATAGTGATGTGGGCTTGTTTGTTGTCGAATGAGCGACGATGGATGCATTATTTGTCATAGAGTTCCACTGTGTTTTTGAAGGATGTTGATTCTATGAAAGAGAGTGAGGTCTCCAATATGGGTTGATTTGGGCTTATGCCTAGTGTTAATTTTTCGGGCATGCATAATAACCAATAGGCCCAAGTAACTACCAACCTGGCCCAAGTTATTCACGAAAGAGAGGTTGGTCTCTTGAGAGGGATAATTTGAATTTGAATGCTAAATTAACCAACGAATATACGACTCTAGCCTATAATCTTCTCCTAGATCTCTCATTTTGGTACATCATTAAAAACATATATCAGAGGGCTATTGCCAATCATAAGTCCCTTGAAGACTTATATACAAAATATATGCATGAAGTAGATTTTGTCTATCGTACTGGTTGGGTACCAAATGTTCTATGTCATGTATGGACTCAAACCATACTATGGTTCTTCCCAACTACTACATTCTGGATGCGGAGAAAGAATCAACTTGTGTAGTAGGGTCTGAAAAATAGTGTTTTAGCCTTTGTAGATCTTCTTAAAAGTGATGTAGGAGCACATATGTCGCTATAAGTAGGATGAGACTGATATTTTGGGTAAAAGTAAGAAACGGAGTTTGTAAAGGACATTGAAGTTAAAAGTTAAGTGTGCTAGTGTGATGGGTGACTTACGTGGAAGACACTTTAGTTGTATAGTAGTTTGGTATAAGCTTTTGACTGTTCTAAATACATGGCATATGTCATATATATAATATGTTTGTTTATTTGTTATTGTGAGAAATGACAAAAATGCCCTTGAATCTTATATGGAATTACTTTATTCTTTATTTCGTATAGTGAAATATATGAATGGCAAGATTATGCGGTGGACGAAGAGGAGCACGTACTATTCCCATTCTTGAGGTTCAACCAGACCTAATGTAACAACTATCAGGCATGCTGAACTAGCAGCAGGAAACCATGAATCAGATCAGGTAGGAGCTGCATGTAGTGCGGCAAAGGCAGGATCGATTAGAAAACCTAGTACGTGAATAGGAGGTACTAGAAATACATGATGAACTACCACCTGAGGCTCAACCGAAACCTGATATGGACAAATTCCAACTATGGTTTGATCGGTCTGGTAAGCAACAACCCTACTTTTAGAGGGAAGTTTGATCAACAATAAGTTGAGGATAGGATGGCTCATCTAGAAAAGATTTTTAATCTTTTGCTATGCCCTGATAAAGTAAAGGCCTTACTCGCTATTTATAAGCTTGAGGGCGATGTCGACTGTTGGTGGAGGAACACCGAACTATTCTGAGGGAAAGGAACATTCCTATTACTTGGGAGTTGTTCTATGAGAAATTCTATGAAAAATACTTTCCTTGTTCAGTCCAGCAGGAAAAGGAGAAGGAGTTCTTAAAAATTTAGTAGGGTGAAAAGGAAAGTTTTGATGAACACCTCGCTCGTTATATTCACCTTTCTTGATACTCTACATATCTTAAACATCAAGATGAGGAAGAGCGAAGTGCAGATATGATGATACAGGGGTTACAATAAGACTTGAGAGAAAAATTGGTGTCCAGGCACTTTAAAGAATTTAATAAAGTAGTGGAGGTATGTCAAATTATAGAGAATGATCTCCTAAACCCATACTTTGATAGAAACACCAGGGGTGTATCTGGTAGTAAGAGTTTTCCCCAAAAGCGTAAGGAGTTGAATATACCACTAAGAGGGGGGAACAAGAAGCGCTATCTAACCAAAGGTTGAGGGAACCAAAAACCCACATAAGGTAAAACTTGTTGGTATTGCAAAAGGCCTCACCATCTTGGTAGAACTTGTATAGAGGCTCAAATAGTACTAGGTCCCCCACAGTTTCTATTCCAACTCGATTAAGGACATGCTATATTTGCCATCAACTGGGACATTATGCTTCAAACTGTCCACTGTAGTAGCAACCTACAATATAGCCCAGACCAAGGGTGTAAGGCAGGGTATATACTCTTACTCAAGAGAAATCTCTAGAACTGATTCAAGTTACGATCCATCTCTATGGTAGTTCAGTGTAAGTAATGTATGATTTAGGTGCTAGTCATTCATTTATTGCATATAACTATGTGAAACGACTAAACTTGAAAGTGCTCCAAGTTCCATATGATCTAGTTGTGTTGATGCCTTCGGGTGTTGAAGTAGTTACAGCTGAAGTATGCTTAAATTGAATAATTAATGTGGCAGAATATGAATCAATGGTGGATTTGATATGTTTATCCTTGTATGATTTATAAGTTATATTGGGCATTGATTGGTTAATAGCAAACAATGTCTTATTGGATTGTGGAAACAAAAGGGTTATTTTTCCTAGTTCCTAAATGCAGACCAACACAAAAGTTCAACTTTACTTCCTTTCAACAGCAAAGGCTGAGAGATGCTTAACATAGAGATTATAAGGGATATATAGTTTTCTTTTCCATGGAAACTGAAGCGAAAATAGGGTTTGAAAACATTCTTGTAGTAAATGAGTTTCTAGAGGTATTTCTAGAAGATATTAAAGGATTACCTCTAGATAGAGAAATGGAGTTTATGATTGATCTTAAACTTAGAGTAGATCCAATATCAAAAGCCCCATACAGAATGGCCCCAAATTGAAAAGCAGATAGAAGAACTACTGGAGAAAGGGTTCATTAGACCCAGTGTTTCTTCTTGGGAAGCTCCAATATTTTTTGTTAAAAAGAAAGATGGAAGCCTATGACTTTGTATTGATTACAAGGAGTTGGAAAAGGTGACTGTTAAAAACAAATACTCACTTCCAAGAATAGACAATTTGCTCGATCAGTTGTCTAGTACCTATGTATTCTCAAAAATTGACTGATGATATATCAAAAACCACTTTTAGGACCATATATGGCTATTGTATATTCATGGATTACTTGAACTGGATTTTCTATCCATATTTGGACCAATTTGTAGTAGTTTTCATCGATGATATCCATATATACTTGCGGAGTAAACTAGAACATGAACAACACTTGAGAATATTCTGGAACACATTGAAGTCTAAGAAATTCTACTCCAAGTTGAGAAAATGCAAATTTTGGCTTTCAGAGGTTAGATTTCTAGGCCACATAGTTTCACAGTAGGGAGTGTCCATGGATCCTTACAAAGTGGAAGCAATATTGAATTGGAAAAGGCTAGAGACTGTTACTGAAATATGTAGTTTTTGGGTCTTACCAATTACTACAGAAGATTCATACAAAACTTCTTCAGAATAGCTTTGCCATTGACAAAGTTAACACAAAAGGCTAAACATTTCATATGGGATGATGATTATGAGAGGAGCTTCACTGACTTGAAACATAAATTAACAACTGCACTAGTGCTGGTGATCCTAGATCCACAGATAACATTCATTATTTATACAGATGTCAGTGGGCATGGATTGGGATGTGTACTAATGCAGTAGGACCATGTAGTGGCTTACACATCTAGATAGTTGAAGCCTCACGAACGAAATTATCCTACACACAATCTTAAATTAGCAGCTATTGTGTTTGCATTGAAAATCTAGAGACATTATCTTTACAGAGCAACTGTAAAATTGTACAGCAACAATAAGAGTTTGAAATACCTATATGATAGAAAGAGCTTAACATGAGACATCGCATATGGATGGAGTTGCTTAAAGACTACAACCCGAGAGGCAACCCAACTTCTTAACCTTACTTTTTAGTATTTTTTTGTACTATTTTTAATATTTTAGTGTGGAGTTATGATTGATCTTATTTTGTTTGTGTAGGTGAAAGAGATTTCCTAACTTAATTCAAGAACAAGGCAATTCAGATTCAAGAAAAGTGCAGAATTGTGTGGTTTAATGGGTAATCCAAGGGGAGTAATTTATTTGCTGTACTTTTGTTTGATCTATCACTATGTTGACAACGTCATCTCAAGTAATGGGACCTCTTTTATTAGTTGTTGATTTATTTAGTTCATATGGATGAAAGAATGTCAGCATTTTGGTTGGTCTTTTTAGTTGGTTTATATCAATTCTCTGTGTTGATGCATATTTGTTCAAGAAACTTGGCATATATTTGATGATATGTTCATGTATTCAAATGTATGAGTAACTAATTTCTCATGCTTGAGAATCATTGGAGATGAATTTGAAGTTATGTTGATGGCTTTTTGGTTTTAGATCTTCTGCTCATGAGTTAGAAAGCATTAAAATCACTTATATGTGTAGTTTAAATACTGGGTAGCATTCTGAAGTTGGTCTGGTCAGAAAGTTTTTTGTTATGGCCAAAAACATTTTTGGTTGCAACCAAAACTGGGTTTGATAGAGGTCAAAAAGTTTTTTTGTTGCAGCCAAGAACAAAATGCATCCTTTTCTCTTTTCCTTTTCCTTTCCTTATATCCTATTGCTTTCATATGATTAATTATTTTCTAGCTGTATTGGTTGCATGTGCTAATTTGACTGGAAAGCTGAAACTTAGTTAGATTGATGAATTACCTTTTTATAGTGTAAAATATTGATATTTTTAGCTCCCTAGATAAGGGATTCAGGTTGAGTAAAGGGCATAATCAGTAGAGGAGAGAAAGATCTCTTGACTTTTGAAGTGAAATCAGGGGAAGAACCTATATGCAAAAAGTAAAAATTTTGTAAATTTTTAGGTTGAGATGTAGTTAGATCCAAAAGCTCCAAAAATTTCCATAAAATATTACAGGGCATCTAGAATAGTGTGTAATGATCAAAATGAGTTTTGGAGAATCAGGGAATTTTTAATAAATTTTTGAATGTTTAAATAATTTTTGGCCAAATTGGGTTTTTGTCTAGAAATTAATTGTATAAGATATCAAAGGGCCTTGTTGTTCTGGGTTGGGATTGGGGAAATTAGTATAATATTTTAGAGGATTTCTAAAATTATTTGGAGGCTAGAAGGAAGCCTAGAGATATCAATAAAAATTTTTGAAATAGGCTAATCACCGGTATAATGTACTTTTCCAAGAAAAAATTATTTCGAGAGTTTTAAATGTCCAAAAACTTTGAAAGTTGAATGGTACCTGTTGGAAATTGTGCTCTAGTGGCCAATCATTGTACTTAGAACATAGTGATGTTTTATGAATTTCTCCAATTTTAAT
>JBAGKO010002279.1:0-12095 GCA_037177275.1 Acacia concinna | reverse complement strand
TTTTGTTAAGGTGACTCTGTGGCAGGAGACTTGACAGAAGCTTTCCATGACTCGTTTAACCTCATCTATATGATCTATACTAGCCTCCATAAAAAGGATCAAATTATTTGCAAAGAAAAGGTGGGATAGTTTTGGGCTATTCCGTTTGAAACTAAATGGCTGCCATCTATTTGCATCACATTCCTCTTTGATAAAATGTCCCAACCTTTCCATACAGAGCACAAAAATGTACTGACACAGCGGGTCACCTTAACGAACCCCTCTTGAAGGGTTAAAATAATTGCCTTCTTCTCCGTTTCAAAGGATTGACATGGAATTCGAGGATATACACACCATGATGACATTAATTAGATTCTCATGAAAGTGTAATCCCTTCAGAGAATCCCTTATGAAGCCTCATTCCAGCCGATCAAAAGCTTTCTCCATATCTACTTTAATTGCCATATAGCCCTTTTTTCTTGCACTGGTTCTCATCGAATGAATTACTTCTTGAACAAGAATTATATTGTCACAAGGAGATTGATTGGCAATAAAGCTACACTGCTCGTGACCAATAAGCTTTTCCATAACCCCTTTCAACATAGTTGCAATGACCTTAGTGATAATCTTGAAACTCACATTGCATAATGAAATAGGCCTTAGATCCTTAAGAGATTCAGGATGGTCCACTTTCGGGATAAGCACCACTCTAGAATGATTCAAGGAGGAAATCATGTCAGGATTGTTGAAACAATCAACCACCATTAAGCAAATCTTCTCCCCAACAACACTCCATTGGGAATAGAAAAAATGGGCTTGTAAACCGTCTGGACCCGGTGCTTTAAAGCCACCCATAGAGAAAGTAGCATTTTTTATTTCCAAATGGGACACCTCCCTACTGAGAGCGGAGAGCTCAAAGGCATCTAAGGTGCGAAATTGGAGCACCACCCTTTAGGGCTAGAAACCGAAGTGTCACCGGTATAAAGATCTTTAAAGAACTCCTCAGACATATGCTTCAAGACATCATGGTCATGAATCCATTCACCCTGACTATCTTTCAAAACCTCAATTCTCTGCTTTTTCTTTTTAATGGCAGCCGATGCATGAAAAAACCTTGTATTCCCGTCTCCATCCTTCAGCCATTTGCTTCTAGATTTTTGAAACCAGAAGAGCTCCTCTTGAGCCACCAATCTGTGATATTGGCTCCATAAGCCCTTTTCAATTTTATATAACCCGAAACAAATATTCAGCCTTCTTGTTCTATCAATCCCTTCAATTCTTCGAATAATTGTCCTCTTCCTATGAGCCCAATTTCTTACACAAGTCTCATTCCATTCAGAAGCAGAATCTTGGAACTAATGGAGACCCTGAAGCCAATTTTTCCCTTGCCAGGCTTCCTTAGTAATATTGGAAAAGCTATCTTCAAGATGCCATGCCGCTTAATAGGAGAATCTCTTCCTGCTTTGAGTCCTAAGAGGTGACGGATTTGAATTGACCACCACTACTCTATCGTCAAATTTAAACTTTAGGTCATGTCTAACTGAAGTCCCAGGAAAAGAAGAAAGCCAACTGAAATTATAAAAGACCCAATCAAGACATTCTTTAAGCCTTGCTCTTTCCCAAGTGAATCTGTATCCCTGAAAACATCCTTCAACCAAGATAGCATCTTCCACACAAGCTCTGAAATGATTCATTACGACCCAATCAGGAGGAGAGCCTCCAAGTTTATCCTCAGGAGATAAATAGGAATTAAAATCTCCTAAAATCAGCTAAGGATGAGACATATTTAAAGCAATATTTCAGATTGAGTCCCATAGTTGAATACGAGCCGTCACATTAGTTTCCCCATAGACAACAGACACACAAGCATTAACATTTCTATCATGGTCCTTGATCTGACAGTAGAGAAGTTGAACATTTGAGAATAAATAATTGACCTCGAAATCATCATTATTCAATAAAATCCAAATTCCTCCAGCAAACCCACTAGATTCAACTCTAATCCAATGACTAAATCCAAGTTTTCGAGATACAAAGTCAACCCGAAAACCACTAATACGTGGCTCTAATAAACACAAAATATCCAGATTCAATTTTTGAACAATATCTTTGACATAATTAGGGAAGGTCCAGCTACCAACTCCCCTACAATTTCAGGATGCAATAATCATAAAATAAAGTAGAGACAAGAGAAGAAAAGAGGAGGTACCTTCAAATAGCACCCAGAAGGACCTCAATTTCTAGATCATTTTGCTGATTGCCCACCAAAGAATCATAACATCTTCCAGAATTTGAGGGGCCATTATCGTCTGGGGGCCGTGGGTCAGGCTCTTTCGGATTTAGATTATGGGTTGCCATAGTATAGTTATCACCTTCACTTCTATTCTTTTTCCTTGAAGACTCTTTTTTACGAGGCAGTTTTGGAGCTTCTTTCCCAATCACCATATTTTTGTCTCCTTGAGAATTGCCACTAGATTATTCAGGTTCATTGATGTTACCTTGAATAACATTATGGGTTCTAGGCCCTTTATTTTTGGAGGAGGCACTCGATTAAGCCCAGCATTGGCAATGGAAATCATCCCCTCAGGCTCAGCCAGATTTAGCGTGGTATTCGACCCAATGTCCTTTTGCGAAAGAGTATCGTTGTTATTCATTAAATCATTATCCTGAGATTGCACCTTGACCGAATTGCTTTCCACCGAATTATTATTACTTGCAACAGTCACCGCCGAGTCTTGGCCCCACATGCTTGAAGGATTTGAATTTCTTTTATCCTTAGGCTTGTATTCAACCTTGTGCTTTTGACTAGATGTATACCCTCTCTCCTCTCTATTTCCATTCGGTTGATAAGACTTGCGACTGTCATAAATTACAAGAGCCATGTTCCCCTTTCTATTGTCAGCCTCATTCTCTTTCTCTTTCCCTAGATCAGGATTATAACGAAGATTTTCTTCCTCTTCTAAGTCCTCAAAAACTGCAAACCAAGATTTCTTCACAAATGAATCTTCCCTCCTTGTCATGGTGTCAAGTCTACCTCTTGGGAAGTGAGCTTCCCTCTTATTTGCCCTTCTTGGAACCCAAGTCCCTGAGCTTCTCCGAGAGATCATCCAAGGTCCAAAGGTTTCACCCTGGCCTAAGTCTTTTTCCGACAATCGCATCGTCACTTGTTTTATTGGAAACTGAGAACCAACTCCTCTATAAACATTAACAGGATCAAGTAAAATTTCTTCTACACTAGAGCTTGGTTTTTCCTTATACAGGCATGATTCTCTTCTATGGCCGAATCTACCACAATTTAAGCATATTAAGTTGAGACCTCCGTACTCAACATTAAACACCGAACCAGCCGTGATCACCTTAGGCACCAACTTCTTCTGGAGATCTAACTCTACACATAATCTGACAAACTTGCCTCTCTCTATTTTTGAAGTTGGAGACTGAAAATCTTTAAGAGTGTTTAGATCAACTCTTAAAGTTTTTTCAATATTATCTCCAAATCTTGTAATACATTGTCTGTTATAGCAATACAAGGGAACATCAGGAATATGTATCCAAGTTGAAACTCTGCCCAAGGGATTTTGATAAGGATTAAAATATAGAGACCATCTCTAAATCAACACAGAGTGTTGCTTGATAATCCCTTTCTTGTATTGAGACTTCCTCATTTCTGAATCTGTAAATCTCAGTCCAAAATAGTTGTTTGGGATGTCAATAAGCTCAAAACTTAAAAAGCCCCAAAGAATTTTTAGGGCTTCTTTGAGCACGTACAAATTATATCTTTTTCCTAGCACCATTTAGAGCTAATTTCCATGGGCTACGCCACTCGTTAAACTCCTCTTATGAACATTGGGCCTCTAGATAAATTTCCTTCAGTTTCTTAAGCTCCTCTATCTCCTCAAGAAGCTTCCAATAGGGTTCATTGTTATCCATAAGAAAATCATCCTCTTCCCTCTCACTCATACTATGAGCAATCCCATTAAAGCTCAGAAGAGATGCACAGTAAGAAGGAAATTTCAAGGGAATATGGTTATCTTCATTTCCCAAATCTTCCCCGGAGCTCAAATTGTTATTCTCTTCTTCAGAAGCATTCTTATCCATCTTCCTAAGTTCATTGGCTTTTGGAATTGATAAATCACCTTTTGCTTTATCCTTTTTTTTCATATTTTTCTCCAACCGCTGGCCGATCAGGGGGGACCTTTCTCTGCCCTAAGTCCATTATAATTCTTTGAGCACAAGTCCCAAGAGAGAGAAAATTTCAAACTCAGTTACGTTAAATGAAAATATATTTGATTAAGAGTTGCCCCACGTTTTTGCTAGTATTTTGTTACCTCAGAATTTTTTGTTTCCAGTTTCTGAGAACTGGATTGCATGTCTTTTAAGTGTTGCCCCACGTTTCAGCTTCAGTTTCTTGTCAACATAATAAGATAGTCATGTACTCTTGCCATGCAATTTCACACATTCAGGGACTTCATGAGCTTAGTTCTGATTTTACTTTTAGGTTCTTTGTACCCAATTTTTATCTCCCTATGTATCCAATTATTTCGATTTGCATAATTTCAGCTTCTACTAGCTGTGGGCACTAAGTTGGAGCATGTAATAATATAATTAGCTCATGATGTAGCTGAAAAGCATGTTGCCATAGAAGGAGAATTGGTTGTTCAGCCATCAGATGACCACTTTTGGTTTCATCGGCCTCGCTTTGTTCTCTTCTTGATTCACTTCATCCTTTTCCAGAATTCTTTGGAGATAGCATTCTTCTTCTGGATATGGGTGAGCAAATTCCATAATGTAGACCTTTTTGTGGTCCTTCTACTTTTGTAACCACAAAAAAACTACGTGCCTGTTTGGTATGATGTTTGTAGGCAATGAACCTCCGATTCAAACCCCCAACGTCCAATTTTGTAAAAACACGCGATATGCTGTATGAGGAATGGGATGTTCAGCTCCATCAGACTAAGAGAGAATTTATTGCCTGTGTTGACTTTATGGCTAGACAGGGACATGACCAAGATCGTACCGTTTCATTAGTTCACTCAGTGCCCCCAGGATGTGAGGGTTTGTTTCTTAGTGATATGCATTTCTATTGCAGAACATGATTGGCTGGATTGATATATAAAGTCTAGTACGCTATGTACCTTCTATTTCAAGCTTTGCTTGCCCTTTCATGTTAAAAAAAAGTTTATGCTTTAATTTCAGTTTTGGGTATAACCTGAATCACATATATTACAAAGTACATCACACACAAACATCCCTAATTAAAAAATAAACCTGAACCTGGTTAAATTCTAATTTTAATTCGTACAAAAATCAAATAATTTTTTCAATAACAATTGCAAAATCAAACTAATTAAACTAGGATAAATCAGATAGCAAAGAAATCTCTACACTCTAAGAGGATAATTCAATATACATCAAGACAATATATGTTGACTAGTTTGATAAGCAAAGCCTCACATCATACCATTTACTGTCCTTGAATTCGTTCTCAAACTTAATGTTTCCACTCAATACAAAAATTAAATGGATTTTTTGGGTCACTAGATAAAGTTTGATTCACTAATCATCAAAACAAGATAACTAAAATAAAATAAGCATATTTATTCCACAACATAATGAAAAAATTGAGGAAAAAAATTTTCAAAATCCAATTCTAAGATTAAAAATTTGAAATATTTAAATTAATGAGTTAATTTGAATGGCACTTGAACACAAATTGAACGCTGATTTATGTGTCAATGCGACTTACTGGTGCCGTGATGCGCTCTTTTCTTCTTCTGGCTAATCGAAGAAGTCGACACAAATTTATATGTCTCAGTTAAAAGTTTTCTGAATCTTAAAAATAAGTTTGAACATGATATTGTTGTTTTTTTTTTGCTGGACACAATACTGAAATAGATAATTATGGTCCTTGGAGATGACATAGCTTCCTTCTAGTGGTCCAGTTTATAACTTTTTTTTTTAATTTTTATAATTAACCAATATACGCGTACGTTTTCTGCATTTGAAAATATACTAATGCGGTACGTTCTGATCAATGATACATGGGTTGTTGGAAGGGAGGTGCGAGAGATGGTCCCAATTACAAAACGCATGGTTTAATTAAGGTTAATTTAAGCTAGGATTATGTACGTTATGGTTGGTTGCCACCTTTGCTTGTAATATTGTCGGTCCTTTGGGGTAACGACGACGGTACGTACGGACAAGGGCAGTGGTCTAATATTACAAGAGCTAGGCTAACTAACAGGCCCCGAAATAAATTAAAACAATAAAGTATTAGTAACAACATAATTTTACTATTTCAATTTTAATAATACTTTATAGGATGATAGTTGCAGAATATTATGGCATAATAATGGATGAGGCCTCGTGCGGGACCATCCCAAGGACCACACTTATCATCATGTTTGTAATCATTGCTTTAATTACTTCTCATAAGTTTTGAAACCTTATTTGATATAATTTATTTAGACTAAATAAAATTTTACACACAAAATATAAAAAAGACATCTCTCATATACTTACTTCATACTTTATAAATAAAATCTTATTATTATAGAGAAACACTAAAAAATCATCTCAGGTTGTCCTCGAAGGCTTAGAAAAACACAAAAAGTGGTTCACATGTCACAATCCAGTTTAAAACTTTATTGGGCGAATCATAATCAGGTGTACATCATATTCATTGAAGATGTGGTCTCATAAAATACTCTTGTCACATCATATTAAAATATTATTAGGTAATGAGTCCAAAAAACAAAAGCCAATTTTAATTTAAAATGTATCAATAGTATTTTTACTTTTAAAAAAATTACACACACTCGTTTAAATTTAAAAAATAAAAACAAACAGTAATACAAATTAATTAAAATAAGACAAAATCATTTAGCATTAATTTGATTTCTTGCTTCCCTCTCTGATCTCTATCTCAACTGAATAGGTCCCCCTCCTGACGAACACGCACGAAGTTGCATCTTCCTGTTATATAACTAACATCAATTTTGCCTATATATATATATAATATAGGACATTGACACAGCTAATCGTACCAGTTGTATTATATGCAGTAATAATAAGGAATCAAAGCAAAGCAGAATCGCATTATTCCATCAATTGAGGAAGACGATTGTTACATTACACTGTATAATAAATAAGTACATGCATGCATGAATCATTGATGGTGGTTGGTAGGAACGTAGATGTGGAGTATGGGACGGTGCGCTCGTGTGAACACACTGGTGATGAAGAAGGCCGTATCAGAGAGAATAAGATATCCAATGGGATTTTTTTCCTTCAGTGGGAAGATGGTGGTGGTGCCGGCGGAGTTAGTGGACAACCACAATCCCTTGCGTTTCTGTGACACTTCGAAAATCAAAGTCCTGCTGCGAGTTGCGACTCGATCGCCGCTTATTGTGACGTCTGAACAGGAAAATCTATCAACTTCTCTTCTCAACAAGTGTGGGGAGTGTGTGTTAGTGTTTGGGTTGACTTAGTGCTCGAGTTAAGCTAGTGTCCGTGTGTGAACCTGCATGTGAATTAATATGGTCTTGATGTACCCCTCATGTCCTTAATCTAAGATATATTTACATAATTTGATTAGATTCAAAAAATTAATTAAATTAGTTAGGATAACATGTATTTTTTAAAACACTTTAAGTAGTCATCTTTTTTAATTTACTTCTCCATTCTCCTTTGTGATTATTGTGGATAGAACATTAAGAAGGGAAAATTAAGAAGAGATTGATAAGTATGGAAAATATATCTTATATTATTTAGGACAAATATAAACTCTTTAAATAAGTTTTATATTAAAAAATGGGAGTGCCTAGAGAGTTTGCTCCTTATTGATCGATCTTATCTTTGTTTATTTCTCCCCAAGTCAATAATCATGTTAGAATAACCCAACTAATAATGTAAAAAATACCGTATGTAAATTCTACAATAGCAATAATGGAAGACTTAATATGAAACACTTCCAATCATAGTTAGTTGAGAGAATGCATCTTACTATCTAAAATAAGATATTCTTCTAATTAACGGGAAGATTGTGGCACAATGATAGACCTTTAATTGCCGTCATTTGTCAGAGAACCTCAAAGGAGCAAGTACATATTTCTATGTTACTACTTTAAAACCCAACCTAAACTATTTATAACCTCCCATCAAAGTTTGTAACAGTTTTACCAATCAGGGAGGTAACCCTAAACCAAATTTCAATCCAAATCGCATGGGGGACACAACGGGATATTTTATTCAAAATATATTAAATAAATAATAGTTGAAACTAATAAGATATTATTCAAATCATTAATTGATCAAAGCAATTAATTAGAAATATCTATAATATCTTTATATGATCAATTATCTAAAATATAATATGAACAAATATCAAAATATAATATTATCATATTTAATAAAATATCTAATAGTCTCCCACTTGGCTCACAACTTAATATAATTTGGTGAATCATGCTTTATTCAAGCAATACTACAGGAATCATGGTGGTAAGTCCTTTGTAGTTGAGTGTTACCTTCCATGTATTACAAGTAGCACCCTTACTTAATGGGTCAAAATCTTAATGAATAAACCTTAAATGTTTATTCAGTTCCAACTTATATGTTTGTCAATGTCTCATAATTTAGGTACCAAAAATTGAGATAACAAACTTCAACTTTGAACTTCATCACTTAATAATGTTTCATCTAAATCACTAAATGCGATCCATCCCTAATGAGATATTTGATCTTTTGATTTTTTATAAAAGCATGCTCTTTATTAAAGAATATATGCTTTATGTGTTCATGACCTAGTAACTCTATAGCCATATACACTCTCAATAGGCTTGAATGAACTTAATAATTCAAAAACCCTTTGATGAAATTCCTTAATTAGCAATCTTGTAATTTTGCCTCGAAGAATTACTAGGTTAAGCAATCTATGGTGGAACTAAACAATCTGTGACTGCTTAGCAATATTATACCCCTCCATGATATAACTTGTTTAGCAAGTATAAAGATGTATTGTAATGTTAACTCTTTTATAGTTAACGCATCTTACAAAATTAAACAGGCTAATCATTCTACTATATATAATGCATGAAACTTAATGTATACTTAGTAATGTACCATATGACTTGTAGCTTTTCTTTGATTCAAGTAAGAATATACTTGATAATCCTCCTAAAATTTCTTTGCAATGACATTGCCCATTTATGCGCACATTTTAAGCAAGCTTGCCCTTGAAAATTGAATTAGAAGGAATCAAATTATATTAGAAACATATGGACAATCCAGTCATATTCTCATAATAGATGTTACTTACAATAACTACCATTATCCATGAATGTTCAAATGCTTGTGATAGTAGGTCACTTATGATTTTCTCAAACTTTTGAGAATAATCTCTTTATGTATTCTAAGATTTATGTCATTACCCAGTTATATCATAACTCTAAATAATTGTGACTTAATTAGTCATTTATAACACATTAAGTCCAAAAATACATAAGCTATGAATGAACCATCATTTTGTACAATATAGATGACTCAACTCCCACTAATTCAGTAATAAGATTTATGATGTTCATAACATGGCCCTTTATGTGATCACACCATAATATTTTAACTATCACTTCTGTGATATGTTTGCCACCATTTATCTTACCGCAAGTTTAACGGGTCGTAAGTAGTATAAAAGATTTATTGTTCCCACAGAGACTATGGCAAAAGATGGTTAATTAACACAATTGTGCTCTTAATTAGGTTGGGGGAAGACATTTTGAAATTGTTTTTCTTTAAAGAAAGCAAAATTGGTTCTCAAACATACAATTGAAATAAGCAAAGTAAAGTTGATTCTACTTCAATGATTAAATGAAGCCTAGGACTATTTATCCTCTTTGTATTTCCTAAGACTAGATTAACTTCCTTTCAATTAGCATTCCAATGATTATATATGTTAGTCTAAGGTTCAAAAGTATTTAATTTAGCTCTCTCGAGTCAAAACCAAATATCTTCATTAAATTGCACAATCTCTTGCTACAATCAATAAAGATCAAGTTTAAGAAACAACCTTAATGTGACAATGCAAGGTTAGCAAACATATCTCTATTTTACCAACAAACCATCCATTTATCATGTAAACTTCAAGTCAAGCATGATTTTAACCAAGTTTACACCTAGATCAGCTCTCTCAAGTCAAACCTAGATGAACAAATCAAGCTAAATGGTGGTCAATCATTTAGAAGCATTAAGCAAGGGATAAAATCAACACATATATATATCATTACTACTAAAAGAGAGGAATAATCAAGTCTTATTCCATACAAAGGTTCCAAATAATCCTAAGGCAATAGGTTTAATTGCCCATAATCGCAAAATAACTATAACTATGCAGAATAATTACAGTCATATAGAAAATAAAGCAAAGAAATGGAAGAAAAAGAGGAAAAACCAAGGATTTTAGCCTTCAAGCTCTTGAAGATTCAAACCCTAGCTCTCGAGAGAAATTTTATGCAACTTCTGGTTTGTTTCTTTTTTCCTGTTTTTCTGAGATGAAAATCGCCTTTTGGAGCTCTCCGATTGTTGGAAAGAGACCTAGAATTGCATGGTCGCAGCAGCCGAGTTTTCAGGTTGTCGTCTGGGTTGGCGGGTCGAGTAGGGTTTTGAATCCTTGTAAGAGGGACAAACGAAACACACTATTTTTTGCCTTGTCCAAAATGGTGTCGTTTCGTGTCTTGAAACAGTGCCTCACACGAAGCAGAAACGGCGTCGTTCTGTCATAAGTGAAACGCTGTGTTTCATTTAATTCTCTTTGGGCCAGATGCTAGACTTGGGTCAGATATAGTTGGGCCAATGAAAAAAAAAGGTTCTAGGCCTTATTATTTTGGAAAATCACTAATGGGCTTTTTCAAATTTGTTTCTCACTGGGCCATGATTATTTATTTCCAGACACATACTTTGGGTTATTTTAAATTGTTTAAATTGAGAAAAAAATATTAATTTTGGCAAAATTCATATTATGTAATTTTTGAATAATTAATTTTTTATACGTTATTTAATTGTCTAAATATTTGGAAAATTATTTTAGGCAAATATTTAACTATTTCTTTTTGGAAATAAATTGGAATATGTCAAAATTAATCTTTAAACAATTTTTGTAACATTAGGGATATTAGGTATAGGGTGAAAAAATGATTAAATTAATCTCTCGTTATGTTGTGCATATATTATTTTGAATGCACTTATATGATATTTAGTGATTGGCATGCTATTTTCTTTAGGGAGTAGCCACAACATCCCTTTTTCCTGTTAAACGTAATTATAATCACATATGGAACTTATCAAATATCAGATTTTAATTAAATATATAATTATAATTGATCTTTGCCCACAAGTAGCAATTGTGATTAAATATTTAATTAGGGTGGGATAGCATGGTCTTATATTTTCTAAGTTACCCACTAGTCTTAGCAAATATAAATATGTTTTAGGCCCACTAATTTGAGATAAATGCATGCTATGCTAAGTTCTTTGCCCACAGGTAGAATTTAGTGATACGCATTTATACGTATTTGCATGTTTCATTGGTGTATAACATGCATAAAAGGCATAGTTTCTATCATTGCCTCAATTTTTTTGTTGTGAGCTAATTGACTCTCCATGTTGCAGCAGCTTTTTCACAAAACATCATTGACTCTATGATCATTTTGGATGGTGCCAACTACCCTAATTGGAGGGAAGACATAGATTTGCATATCGATTTTCTCAACATGCATTTTGTCTTTGAGAAACCAAGACCTACCAAGTCCATTGTGAGCTCAACTGAAGCTCAAATTAAGGAATATGAGAATTGGGATAGGCATAATCGCATTTGCATGTCACTTATTAGGACCAGGATCCAAAGAAGCATTCAAGGAGCAATCCCTGAATGTGATACTACTAAAGAATTCCTGGAAGTTGTTGACAAGCAGTTCAAACCAAATGACAAACATATATGCGGCTCTATCATGTTAGAATTGTGTGCAATGAAGCTAACAGGTATAGATGGGATGAGGCAACACATTATGAGAATGAGAGACTTATCCTCTCAATTGAAATCCTATGACATGGAACTAACCGAG
>JBAGKO010002268.1:0-12095 GCA_037177275.1 Acacia concinna | reverse complement strand
TCAACCTACTACATATCCTCTTTCCTACTTGTACATTTAAACTCACAAGACAAAACAGATTTTAGAAAATGGAAGAACAAATAATTTTTTATCTCTCAATTTTTTTAGTCCTTGCAATAGCACTCGATCATATTGCATATATACATACATCCTCAACATAGATAGAATCATGGTGTGTTTAACTTCATCAATATATCTTTCTCCAAAAGACTCAACAAGAAGGAATTTTTGCATTGGTTAAATATATAGTTGAATACACCCCAAAATAATTTTTGAGTTCATACAGTTTTTTTAATGGAATTACAAGACAAGCTTAAAGCTTGGTAGTCAAAATCTAATTCAACAGCTACATTTGAACACATTAAATCTAAATTAGCAATATAAGGCTAACACAAGTGTTTGGGGGAATTTAGTATGAGGATCGTATGTAGAGGACAATGAATGCACATAGTAGGCGATTTTAGAAAAACCTTCTACTGAATCCTGATGTGACGATTTGAAGATTGTTTGAATGCACACATTTGACGATTTGATGATTCAGTTAGTTTAGAGATTACCTGCACAAAACTGACTTTATACAGTTACATATATAGTTGAATGAATGCAAAAACCCTGATGTGTTTAGCTTCGCCTAATACGTTGATTATTTCACTTCTTTTATTGTACAATTTATTCTAAAAAAGGAAGAAAACCCATATTTAGCTTCACAAAATACAACGTACACACAAAAGCAACAAAAGGAAGAGAAATATATAGACAAATGAAAACTCTTTTACAATGTAAACAAGAACAATAGAGTATGGTTTTTTTTTATGAACTAAAATAAATGAAGCTTTCACTTTAAATGGAGGCAAGCTTGCATCCCAATAATCCTTAGAATGGAGATTTTTGTGATAGTAGATATGAAAACAGACAAAAGATGTAATCTTTTTATGAAAAAATTATTTCATTTGACCTTGCCTTACCTCTCTGTGTTTTTCCCACCAAACAGAGGAAGGACATCCAAACATTTGAGGAAGGCGAAGCATTTAAGGTGGCTGGAAATGGCTTTTATAAAATATAAAATGGATGGCTACGATCTACTCAAATCAACGGTAGGGATAGGCTTATGAGAGATTATGAGAAATTAGGACAATGAAGGGATCTGCTCCCCTGTTTGGTATAGGCGTTTTAGAGCTTTCACGGAAGAAAAAAAGTGGCTTTGGGTATACTAGTGTTCCGCAGTGGGTACAAATAAGTGGCTTATGTGAAAAAGCTACTGCAATGTAAAAGCTCTCCCATGTGGTTTTTACCAGTCAGCGAACAAAAAGTGATTGTTGGACTAGAGTTGAAAAACCAACTGTTCCACATTTTCTCTCCATCTCTTCTATAAGGTCTCCACTTCCAGGTTTGTGCCACTCCCACTTGTTAGGGAAAATTAAATGAACAATTAATCGATATTGTACTGTTATTATTTTTTCCTCAAAATTAATTGGAAGTAGAAAGAAAATTCTTGCTCCATATATTAAATCATTATTATTATTTTACATACATGACAACATTTTTTTTTTCAAAATATAACGTAAAAAAAATTCATCATAAGCCATTTTTTTACTTATCTCATCCAAACATAAGTAACTTATGAAAATAAGTAATTTCTGTTATTCATTATCTAAACACAATTGACTTTTCATAAGTTCCTTATTTTTATAAGCTATCTATCATAAGTTACTTATAAAAATAAGTCATTTTTTATAAGTCACAGCCAAACGGGCCCTAATGTAATTCTTAGCACAATTTTTTATCCTATTATTTTTAAATTGGTGCAATTAAAATCCTGGCTAACAAAAGTTATTGACGATGTTAAATTCATTATGTGGGCCCAGCATATTAGTGCCAATTATGCCTAGTTGTGCCTCGACCCATTACAATACAGCTCCTTACTCACCATCACTGAGAGAAATTACCTCTCTCCTTTGAATCTTACCAATCAAAGTCTTCCAGAAGATCTTCCTTGAACAGTACTATCTTTGGTGCCATGGAGTGCGGCAACATTCCTTTATAGTACTTCATTATCTCCTACTCTGTCTGCAACATCCCAATTTTTATCCCAAAATTTAAGCAATATTATAAAATAATTATTTCATGATAAATGAAATTATCATATAAATATTTGTGTAACATGAAATTTTTACTCAAAATATTATGTATTTTGTGTGTGCGTAAGATATTATTAGTATGAAAGAATAAAGAGAAACGAAGAAAAGAAAGAAAAGGGGAGGTAAATAGAAAGAAAATAATATGTAAGTTCCCTATTACCATGTGGGAATCTTTAGGTGTAATATGCCCCATACAACTTTTTAAATTGTGACAGCAAGAAGAGAAAGAGAGACACGCACGGTAGCCTGTCGCCTTCTTCCTCTTTTCGCATTCGTCCGCCATTTTTAAAGGTTGAAAAAATTTTAGATTCTTTTAATAACTTAAATCTCCTTTTATTCACAAAACTTCCTCATGAAAGTTGTTATATGTATTTTTCTTTTCCTAAACATTGTATTTTTATATTGATTGGAGAACTTTTTTTATTATAATTTTAGATAATTTTTGAGTTTTGATAATAAATGACTGTGATATTGTAGAAGATGATCAATAATTAATTTTAAGGAAAATTTTATATAAATACTACTTCAAAATGTAAAACCCATAAAAGGTTGTTGAACTTGCAAAAGGACAAATTGGGCACATGGGTGGAATCTGGGTAAAACCAAAGTGCCCCTTCCATATCACATGACACAAATGGCCTTTCATATTGAAAGAGGCAAAGAAACATGATAGAGGATATAATTGCTATAAGAGTAAGAAGCTTCCATGATAAGGTGACGAAGACGGAGGGGGTCGCTGCATAGAAGGATTTTCAAAAAAGTGTAGGTGATCTTCATAAGCAGTTTCTATTGCTTTAATAATCTTACAATGGTAATCTCCTTTCCATTCTTCATTTGGGTGTTTTTTGGGTTTTTTTTTCCGTGTGGGTGTGAAGATGTGCTATAGTAACAATGACTACTGTACATATGAGTTTACTTTTATTTTAGGTTGTTGGATAATATTTATGTGGATGTTGTGAGTAAGGGGACTAAACAATAGGTAGGGATTGTCATCTCGCATATTTAATCTTGCTCTTGGTAGTGGGTTAGTGGTTTTTTTATGTAAGTGACATTAAAGCTTCAAACTTTACGTGCACAGTGTGGTGTTGTAGTGATGAATGTATTTGTGGATGTTAGGTGTGAGAGGGTTTTTCATGAATGTGTTAAGGGTTTGTGATACTTTTAAGTCTGAGTATTTAGGGAACATGATTTTGGTGGAAGGCAAGATCACCATGTTGTGCTGTGATGGAGACGATATAAAAAATGAGGTGGTGGTGATATTGTCAATAAATGTTGGTTGGAAGTTGTTGTTAATTGCCATACTAGAGTATTCAAAATCATTAAGGAAGTCGTCAAAAGTTACAGTTATTGTGTTGTGGAGATTTTTAATATTAATGAAGTAGGTAATTTGTAAAACTTTGTTATTAAATATTGATATTGATTTTTTTTAGGTTAGCATGCACGATGACATTTGATATTAGAGCAACACCTCCTTCTAAGTCACTAATTTATTTTTTCCATGTTGGAGGGAACTTTGTAAGCAGTGTTGGAGGTGAAGTGAAACATAATGGTGGGAGTGTGAGGACGAAATCTATAAAGGAGGGATTACATTTGATGAATTGAGGGTAATGATAGGATTTGCTGTCAAGTTGTTTTTGGTTTTTAGGTAATCCCCTTAATGTACTTGTGAATGATATTACTACTTTTGTTAATATTGAAATGTTGAAGGGAATATGTTTATAGTTATAGTGCTAAAGTCTGTGGCCTTTTGAGAATGGCCATGTACTATTATTGACTATTGTTAACCCTTTCGTAAAATGTGAAGAACATATGTAAACAAGTGGGAGTGGTAAGAAATTGTTGTTGGGACAATTGATAAAACTAATAGTTGGAGGAGTTAGTTAGAAGTGGAACTAGTTTTATTATTCGCAATATAGGTCATGGTAATCATGATACTAATTACGTCAAAATTACACATGAATCCATTTCTTTCAGGAAAGTCCAAAATCAAATGTGACTTTGGAGGAGTTGATGATAAATGGTACTAGTGTTGTTATTCTCGATATAGGTCATGGAAATCACATTACTAATTACGTCAAAATCACACATAAATCCTAATACTTGTAATGAAAGTGCAAAAGCAAAATATAAGATATCAATCTATAAGAGATCTAATTCTCTGTTCTCTGTACATGATCAGTGGACACCAAAATATAAGATATCAATCTATTAACAAGATTGATACAAACTAAATCAGTTTTGTCAATCTATGCATAAGATTCGTTAATACCAAAAACCCATAATTTCCCTACATTGACAAAAAAAACTAAACATATTAAGTTCCTTAGTCTTTTCTTCTTCGTATTGGTCGCTTGTGAACGAAGCAGTCCCAATGCAGTCTCTTTTTTTGCATTCATCTCATAGTTGACCAGCCACCATCACTTCTCTTCACACCCACCTTTTCATGATGGCTCTCTTAGTCTGTATTTTGCTCATCAACCCCTTCATTTGTCATTGCTTGACATTCTATCTTGTTCATCCTGCAAAGTAACTTGATTAAAATAATTTAAGAAAAACATTCACAAAATAAAGGAATGAATCTATGCTTTATTTTAGTATAATAATAAGAAGGAAGTAATTACAATGGGATCTCTCTAAAGTTCAACCAAAAGGAGAATCAAACAAATTCAGCAAGTAAAAGCATCATTAATTACAGAATCACTAAAAGAGCAGAGCTTTCTATAACACACCAACCTCATAAGCATGCCAATCAGATTTTTCATGTGAATAAAGTAAACAGACACAATATAAAGAAAATAAACTTGATCATAAATGTAAAACTTAAACGGGAAGACATTAAACCAAGATGGTGCCATGAAACGAAATTCAAAATGCCATATAATCCAATTGTTTCAGGGAAGTGCAAAATCAACTGACTTTGAAGGAGTTGATGAAAATAGGTACTAGCTTTGTTGTTTGCTATACAAGTCATGGTAATGTTGATACTAATTACGTCAAAATCACACATAAATCCTGATACTTGTAAAGGAAGTGCAAAAGCAATTGACTTTGGAGGAATTAATCAAAACCGTTATTCGTAATACTATTCAGGGTAACTCAAATACTAATTATGTCAACATCACATATAGACCCAATTGTTTTAGGGAAGCACAAAACCAAATGACTTTAGAGGAGTTGATGAAAACCAGTACTAGTTTTATTATTCATGATACAAGTTATAGTAATACGAAACTAACTATATCAAAATCACATATAAATCCTTATACTTATAAGGGAAGTGCAAAAGCAAGTAACTTTGGAGGACTTGGTCAGAATTGTTACTAGTTTTGGTATTCACAATACTATTTATGGTAACTCCGATACTAATTACGTCAACATCACACATAAACCCAATTGTTTCAGGGAAGTGCAAAATCAAATGCCTTTGGAGGAGTTCATGAGAACCGGTACTAGTTTTATTATTCTCGATACAAGTCATGGTAATCACATCGAATAAGTTACAAAGGACCTAAACATTCATATGGGTCCATATAAAGCAAAAACCCAACAAATAGAAAGATGAAGGAGCTAGTAGCACAAGATTGGCAGGTCAGTGTTATGCATTTTCTTCGTTAGCAACAAAGAAAATAAAAATCTATCAATCAATCAAAATTCAAGCGACCCTTAACTGTTACATTACAATTCTTTATCTATAGCAATCTAAAACTGAAAAGAAAATAGGAACAGAAACTAAAGCACAGTGAATGGCAAGAAGGAAAAGCAAAAATTCTTCTTTCAACTCTAAAATACTCCACACAAGATGAGGTTAATTCTCATAAAAAATTATTGGACAAATGAACAAGATAGAATTCTACCTCTAACAAAACTCTTTCAGTAAAATAGAGAGATACTGGAATTTCCAAGCACATAAAAATCAAGAGAAGTAGATAGTGACTCAGCCATCTTCCATTTGGCCAAAATTGTACATTTTCAAGCTCAACTTTCTAGACAAATTGAGAGGGTGAAGATCCAAATTGAAACATAAAGAGAGAGAGAGAGAGAGAGAGGGCTAGGGAGAATTAAGAACATAACTTGGGTGGTCGATGGTTGCTCACTAACAAATGAATGGCCCGTTCTTCTCTGCCTCAATGAACACCGAATCCCTCTCCTACAAAGGCCACAATCAGAGCGACTCTACATAACTTAGGCGGCCTTAGGTGGTTTTTTCCCTCTCTTCTTTACTCTCTCATTTTTTTGTAAAAATGGAGGGCATTTTGGTCTTTTAACCCAAATTTAAAAAACTCAAATTCCATCCATGTGTCCAATCTATCCTTTTGCAAGTTCAACAGCCTTTTGTGGGTTTTACATTTTGAAGTGGTATTTATATGGAATTTTCTCTTAATTTTAATCGATCTAGTTTTATTATCTAGTTTTTGGGAGAATTTAAAATAATTTTTCTATTTACAAAGTTAAGATTACTTCATATATGATATTTATACCAATTAAATTTAAAACAAATGGTCGATTTGGGTTTGTTGGAGGTAATATTGAGTTTTTGATAGTTTAATTTTGAGATTTAAGCTTAAAACTTGAATGTTGTAATTTTAATGGAAATTATGTATTTGAGAAATTAGGGATTTTTATTTGGGAGTTGTTAATGATTCAATTGAGTGATATGAATTGTTAGAGAAAATATAAATTTGTGTTAAAATGATTAATGACAATTTGTAGGAAATTTGATAATTTTTCTGTACTTAGAAGTGCAAATTTTAGATATAAATATCTAAGTGGTACAATTGGGATTTTTTGAATGATTTTGAGTAATTTGAGTTATTTATTGGACAAGTCTTGTTGTTTGAGCTAATAAAAACCTCAGGTTTTGTTGGGATGATTAAGTGTGGGCTAGAGTGAATTTGGGAACTGTAGAGGGGATTAAGTCCCTAAATTGTTATTGTATCACCAAATTAGTTGATAAATTAATGTGTGGTGATGCTCAATTGTATAGATTGATTTAGGATTGTTGATGTTAAGCATGAGGTTCTGATTGTACTATTATTTTCTTATTCGACGAGATGTAACCACTTTCTACTTGTTATAGATACTAATATTTTGTGTTTGAGATATTTTGGTAATATGATATAATAGAATGATATGCATATTTTCTAAGCTTATTAAACCCGGTCTAGACCAACTAGTTTGGCTCTAAAATCGGGAAACTGAGTACTAATCCAGTTCGAGCAAGCCACCAAATTGGGGTCATGCTTGACTCGTTGCTGCCTCAATCAACTCGGTCCAAGTTGACTGAGTTGTTTTCCCCTCTAAATAGACCCTATTGTGAAGTTTTACAAGGAAACAAAAAGAAAGGAAGCATGAAGAAGAAGATGGAGATGAAAAGAGAAGAAGAAAACGAGAAGAAAATAGAAGAGGTCGAGTAGATTTGCAGAAGACGATGTGGAAGAAGAGAAGAGAAGGCATGATGGAAATCACCGAGTGGAGACCGATCGAACACTTAAACTGCAAAAGCGTGAAGGAAATCATTGAGCAGAAACCAATCAAACACTCAAACTGTAATAGGAATAAGGGGGAGGCTAGTGGTGATGGCTGCTCATGTCGAAAGAGGACGAGATCAAGGCTTTGAGCGAAACTGTTCATAACTTCATATTGGGGAGGTTTTATGTGATTTGAAGAGAGAAAAGGTTAGAGAGAAGCGGATGAAATTGCAGATGAAAAGAAAAGGAACACCTTGACACTTCTCTAACATGACCTGTTTACTTAGAGACTTGTTTCTCCTTTCTTTTTCAATTTTCAAAGCAAATTACACATCTTCCCATAAAGCCATCATAATCCAAATGTCTATCATCATTCTATATAGTTATTATAAAGTATTATAAATCATAAGTAGTATAGACAATACTCCTTCAATCCCTATATATAAAATATTTTTAATTGAATTACAGGATTCTAGAAAAATAGTTAAAGTTAGTTAAAAATAATAAATATATAAAAATATGATTGTTTTTATAAAATTACCCTTATTTATGAATGTGTGAGAGAGAGACCAATGATGGAAAAAAAGGAAGAAAAATAATGTATAAACAATAAATGAGGTGAGAGAATGAGGGCAAAATAGGAAAAAACATATTTATTGTAGAGACAAAGTCAAATGGCATCTTATAAAAAGGAATAAACCAATTCAAATAAAAATATCTTATATATTGGGACGAAGGGAGTATGAAGAAAAGGAAGGAAATGTTCATATCATATATGAATTATTTTTTTTCTTTAATACAATATTTTTAAAGAGTACTTATATTAAAATCAAGTTAGGAAGAATATATAGCAACTACTAATATGGTGTATAACTGTATATGGATGGTTCTTGATAAAAGAAAACTATATATGGATGGTAGAATAATACTATGATGTGAATATATAAAAAAAGGACTATACTTATGTCAAGTTACTTAAGTCAAGTAGATTCATGAAGTCAATTAAAGTGTGCCATGTGTATTTTTTTTCTATATCAATACTTAACCTCAAAACATGATTTAACATCATTAGCCCCAAAACATGCTTTAACATAAAAAAATATATACATGACACACTATAATTGGTTTCATGGACCTACTTGACCTAAGTGACTTGATATAAGTTTTATCCTAAAAAAATATTGGATAAATATATGATTATTTTATTAGTAATTTACGTTAGTGAATTGATATTTAGTATTTATATGGTAAGATTTTAAATTTTTTTAATTTTTTTATTCTTTATCAGTCTAGCACCGGGTTGACTCTAAGTTGACTCTGGTCTAACCCATTGACTCTTGACCCAGTATATAGACCGATTTAGCGTCTGCTTCAGGTTTCAGAACCTTGGTATTTTCTATAACCTTGTTACATTCTTGATTTGATAAAATTGTCTTGTGGTATTTTGGAATTGAAAAAAAAAAAGTGAATTGTTGAAAAGATGTTATCTCAAACATTCATTGTAAAAGACATTATGCATTATTGATATTATGATATTGATGGATTTAGTTGTTTGTGATTGGTGAAATGAGAATAGAGAATATACTATCACATGATAACCCATTAATGCACATTGGGTTGGTTATATGTCTCTATTGGGATAGGCCCAGAGGCTCATTTGTTCCTAAGAGAAAGGAATAAGTCGCAGTAACTTTTGTGTAAGATAGATGCTATCAGTTGATGAGACCACTTATTAGTGCACATAGGGTTGATTATTCGTCTATATTGGGATAAGTCCACATGGCTCATTCATCCTAGAAAGAAGGACATGCACTTGTAGCTCTTTTCATTCATAAGAGAAAGTAATAAATCATTGTGGTTTGTGTGTACATCTTCATAAGGGTGGGGATATGCTTTCCTGGGCTTATGTGTTGCATACCTCCTTAGGGAGAGACTCAAATGAGTTAATGTGTATAGTTATAAGATCATGTGAATGATATTGTATGTAATAATACTTTCTATCCTATTTGATAGGCCTTCTTGGTTTGTATGCCTCCTTTGGAAGAGACTCACTTACATGAGTTAATGTGTTTAATTGTGAGATTATTATAATCACATTATATGTGTAGCTATTATTTGTTCTACTTGATACCTCACTAGCACATGTTGGTATGTACTATGAGTTGAAATATTGGTTATTGAGGCTTTTGTCTCATCCCGTTACTTTTAACATTTTTCAGGTGATAGTTTTCGTGCAAGAACATTGGGGGAGAGCTTCGGAGGCTTATATAGCTCTTTATATTAGTATAGTATCTATTGTTTATTTGTGTGTTTAGATTGATGTATGTTGTCACTTGTAGAGCTCATATTGTATACTTTGTTGAACTGTATACTTTTAAATTGAATAATATCTATTTCAATGAGCTAGTAGAAGGCCAAAGGCCTTTAATGTTTTCTTAAATTGAATTTTTGGATCCATATATGCATATTCGATAACTTTTATATTAGAAATGTGTTTTGATATTATGTGGAAGATAGTTTCAGCACTTAGGCTTATGGTTAAATGTTATATTTTAGCTTTCGAGAAGCCCAAGGCCCATGTGTTACAATCACTTATGGTAAAGTAGAATTTATTTTATTGAATGATTAGGAAGGATTTTTATTATCCATGATAGCTCTTAAATGTTTTGTTTGTTTCTTTTCTATCATAGATAAAGTAACTTTATTGTTTTAATTATTTATTATTTGTAACCATGATAAGTGATTCCGTTAGATTAATTATTTTCTATCATGGTTAACTTTGGTTTGAAAACAACATTTGATGTTTGAAAAATAAAGATGATAGTTTTCTAATATGGTAAACCTTTGGATTGAATCTTCTATGTTCTCCATGGTATAGTTGATTACCTTGTGATTTTGATTAATTGTATAGATAATGGAGTTTTAATACAAGGATTTTACATTATGGGCTTCTTCTCTGATCCCTCCCTTATGCTCACAAAAGAACATGGTGTCTCTCCCCAGAATTCAACCATCCTTGCCACTACAATCACCTCATTCACCACCAGGTTTCTCTACAGCATCGATTCCACCTCCACGTTGCTCACATTCTCACTCCTGCTAATGAATTGGTCTTTTAACTTTAAGTATCCATCTTGATCTATTACTCCGACATTTTTGGTATAGAATCAGCTATTCTTGAAGCTCCTAGAGTTTGCTTCTGGGTCTTTCAAGTATCCCAACATGACCCATCCACCCCCAACAACCACTTCCCTAAAGGTTGACTTGTCTCGTTTCACTCTTTTACCCAGATCTGGATCTACCACATCCATCTTAGTCAACCTGATTCTTCTCTCCCCTTGCCCTCTTCATTGCGAGTAGGAAGTCCTATCGAGGCTTACATTCAAGAAATCGGCACCCCGGTGGTTTTTGTCAACCTATACCTGTGATTCACGACAATTCCCAACGCTTATGTTCAGAGCATCATTATGACTTGAACAGGGTTTCTCAGAGGCTTGTTTCCTGGGGAGTTTGTTAGCATGTTGAGCAACACCAGTGTGCTGCACATGTGGATGACATTGTGGCATTCTATCAAATTAAACTAGGTGGCTACATTGAATTTTCGGATGCAGATATTAGTACCCCCAACAACTGCAATTCCCTACGCTAGCTCCACCCATTAGCATGGAACATGTTTAGCATTTACAAGAAAGAAAGATGACACATGGCATGCCACACAAGCAAGATTAAGTCAACTAATAGTCAACTTTTGCATATGTCCATTTGGGTTTCAATTGCACCAGTTTAAAAACAATGGGACGAAAATTATGCCAAGAATAACATTAGGACTGAAATTACAACTGAGAAGTAATGTTGGGGGTGGATTGCTATTTAACAAAAGAAAATGTTAATACTTCTTGCTTTACCTTAAATATAAAATAGGTTAAATTATATAAAACCACTGAATTTCGCGTCAGTTGAAGATAACATCCATATCCTTTCAATGTTTAAATCTAGCCCCTAGCCTTTTCTTTTTTATTATAAGTACCATACAGTTAACTAACCGTTATCTTTTTAATGGAAATTGACATGTATGATTAATGGATGACACGTGGCATCTTATGTCGCATCTTATATAAATTATTAATTGCAGGTAACCCCCTAAACTTTGGTCAGTTACAAACAACCTTCTTAGTGCCTGTTTCGATGGCACAAAAAAAGTGACTTTGTGGCTTTGCTTTAATAAGTTAAGTGGCTTATTTAATTTTTGGTATTTGGATGGCACAAAAAGTAGAAGCTACGAAAGTAGTTTTTGTGGCTTTTTTAGCTTCAAAGCATGAAGCCAAAATTTGTGGCTTTTATGGTAGTTGGCTTTTGTGGGGGAGGAGAGAGAGAAGGGGGAAAATGATTATTTGGTTGAATTTTCTATAGAGTCGATATATCGACTGTCTCAGAAAATTTCAAACTGATTGTCATTAGTCTCCAAATAATTTATGGGTACTCCTCAATT
>JBAGKO010002210.1:0-12099 GCA_037177275.1 Acacia concinna | reverse complement strand
CTAAATATATCATTAGAACAACTCCCAAATCCTAAATGTAGGATTTGGTTTGGTGGTGAATTTTGGTCTTATATGTAATTTTTTTAATCACTTATATTTTTCCTTTTTTTTCAAACAAATTTGTTTAACTTGTAGACTTATATAGAGTTCTAATGTTGCACAAAAATATTATAGAAAAATTCTGTCACATATGTTATAATTAAGTAGTTTCTTTAACTTCTTTAATCTCCTTAAATTAAATAAATGAATATAATATTAAGGATAATAGGGAAAATTGCGTTGAGGTCCCAAGGAAAGAAATTTGTGTCAAGAGGTTGCATGAAATCGTGTATTTGCAGTAAAGTCTCATAAAGTTGTTTGACACTCATGGGATTGTTAATGACAACACCATGAAAAATTGTGTTGAGGTCCCGAGCAAAGAAATTTACGTCAAAGAGGTCCCGTGAAATTACGTATTTGTAGTAAAGTCCCGTAAAGTTGTTGATTACGCTTATAGGGTTATTAATAACAACCCCATGGTCATGGACCTCAATGTAATTTTCCCTTTATAATATTAGTGGGAAAAGTGGCTTTCTGGCTTTATGTCTCATGCAAGCTTAATATTGAATAAAAATTAGATTGTATAATATGATTTATATTTAAAATGATGGTAGTATAAGTGGTTTTTTTTTTTAAAAAAAGTTAAAATTGTTTGAATGATTATTTTAAAAAGCAAGTTTAGATGGATAATGACTGAAAATGACATGAATCTTTTTAAATAATATTACCTCCGGTCCAAAATATAAGACACATTTAACTTTTTTTAGAGAAACCTAAGAAAGTTAATTACATTACTTTAAATAATTTATTTTTTTTGTTTTTCTTTAAAATATTTTGTCTAATTTATAAAATGATATATAATATAATGATACACTACATATGATAAGGTTAAGTATCTTATTTAGCTTCCTTAATCTCTAAAAAAAAGTGAATTGAATCTTATAATTATGAATGGATGCAGTACGTATGTATTACATGTATATATATTGTGATAATTATAATTTATTAGAGAAAAATTTAAAACATATTATAACAAGTTAATATAAATTAATAGGCATACAAATGTAAAGTTTGTTATCAAATAATATTACATAATTAATCTATTAGTTTTATGAACAAAGACCATTAAGCAATGATTATTAACTTTTAAGTGAATTTATATTCAAGACAAAAATTCATCTATAAGGACACACATATTAGTAAATAACTAGACATTACACCTCATGTGTTGCATGGTATAGGAACTATGTTACTTAGGTCGGCTTGAGATGACAAGAATGATGAACTATTATGAGAGGGTGCTCCTCTAAGTGTTCCGGTTGTGGGAACAAATGTAGGACTAATTTTCAACAGTGTTGGGGAATGTGTTAATAATTTAGGTCTTTTAAAAACTTGCACCACATCTCCTATGCATAGAGCCATGCTTGCCTTTATATAGCTACATACAAAAAATCCATTTTTGAATTAGGAACTAAAGTAATAAATGATGATGTTTTGTTTTGAAAAGTCTGGGTATAAGCTGTTAGCAATTAATCTAGGTATATATTACTAATTTACTATGTTTTGGAGAACTTCCTTGTACACAACATTTGTTATTCTATTACTTTGATATCTATCCGAATCTAAAATGAGTATGTTCAAGCTGCCAACATTCTTAACCCTTGATATTGCAACATAGAGTTGGCTATGAGAAAATACTAGAGTAGGAAGGTATAAGCCTACATTTGTCATTGATTGTCCCTGACTTTTGTTTATATTCATGGCATAAGAGACTAGAATTGGAAATTGTCTTCGCATCATTTTAAAGGGCAGCTTAGATTATGAAGGATTCATGTATATTCGATGTATTACGACATCTTTATCTTTACTAGTGCCATTAAGAGTTGTAGCTTTTATCAAATGTTGCCCATAAATGTAATTTTCAATCTTGTGCCATTACATAGTCCTGTAGACTGATTAATATTCTTAAGCAACATTATTAGGGTTCCAATTTTAAGTCTTAACGTGTTTTGTGGAATCCTAGAACATTTGACGCTGTTAAGAACCTCAATATCAAACATTCCATTGTGAGCTGCATTTTCTTAGTCTGTCTGGCTTATGTTGTTTGAGCTATAGTTTTCCACAAATTCCCCTTGTAATTGTGACGACATGTACTCATTTAACTAGTCAACAATTTCCATTGTTGGTGGTAACATAGCTTGATCTGTGAGATATTCAGAATCCATAAAGTGATCATTTATGTGTGGATAAGTTGACCCTGTAACATCAGCAATAGGATTGTTAACACCCATAAGTAACAAACTTTGAGGAATTTCTATTTTTGTAATTCCACCATCTGAAGGTCCAATGCGCCCCTCTCCTACTTGTAGCATCCACTTGAAAACTCTTCTATATGATTATGTTCCTTCATGCTTGAACCTGATAAGAGTCTCATGTTTTTTTTGTGAGATAGAGTATTGTACATTGAGACCACAAATAAGAAGAACTTAAAGTAGTATGAACTATATCGGCTTGACTGACTCCTGGAATAATGGGAAGTATTTGTCTAAAATCTCCGCCTATTACCATGCACTTTCCTCTAAAAGGAAAACTGCATTTCATTATATCCCTAAAAGTTCTATTAATAGCTTCGATGCAAAATCTTTTGATCATCGGAGCCTCATCCCAAATTATTAACTTTGTTGCTTTGATCAAATTCCCTATATCAAAATTTGGAAATATACTGCATCTTGAATCCTCGGCGACATTAATTGGAGTATAGCAAACCTTGAATATAGTGTACAACCTGATGGTAAGAGCGTAGCAGCTATGCCACTGGATGCAACATTCAAAACAATCTATCTTCTTGATCTAATCGTTTTAGTCAAGGCATTCCCTAGATAATTTTTTCCAATCCCTCCGTATCCATGCACGAAAAAGAATTTGTTATTTGATGAATCAAGAGCGTCAATTATTTTACTAAAGACTAACATTTGTTAATCAATGAATGATCTTTACAACTCTTCTGCATGTAAATGACACTAATCTATGTTGAAATCTAATTCTTGCAATATGAGGTTATTGCTTATGTCAAAAGTGTGTGATTCAAGTATTGTTAGCATCAATGGGAAGTCAGTCAAAGATTTTACATTTTTCAAGAGGAATTGTTCGATCTGTTATAGACATGCTTGTTGTCTTTGTGCATTGGATGGGGAAATTCCTCGAGAAGTGAATATTGTTTGGTTATAATGACAGTGAGGCCATAAGAAATGAAAAAAAGAAAGAAAGAAAGAAAGTTACTATTAATAACCACTGCGAAAAGTTAGGTACATTGATCATCACTAACTAATATTAAGTGATTCTCTTTTTATATTAAAAATGTTATACATCCATAATGAAGATCTTTTATCAATAAATACAAGAATTTTTGCTTTATGTTTGAAGAAGGTGATATAAAAGTGGAATAGTTTATTTTTTACCAAAAAATTTTGAATTTGTTAATTCCTAAGATATTCAAATTTTAATACCATCTACGAAGATATGTAGGTATATTGTAAAAAGTTTAATGAGGTTTATAATGATATGCAGGGAAATTTTAATCGGAGTCACGTTACTAATAATAGAAATTAAAGGTACCTATTGCTGAGCGTTGGGATAATAGGATGTATAACATATCTTCTGAGAGATTGGTTTTGGTAGCTTCCTACATAGAGCAAGGATCTGATAATGAATGCGAGAGTAACATACTAACAAAAAAATTTCTTAGATAATTTCCCATTACTGAAATTGATGCTTCTTTTATTGCCTCAATATACTCTTGATCATCACCAATAAGACCTAGGGCAAAACATGCTTCTCGAAATGTAGGACATGTAACATTGTTAACTGTTAGCAACTCTTTGTAGTTTGTCAGCCCCTTTATCTTAGTGAGTAGTGACCTCAAATAATATAGTTCTCCTTGAGAGGGGATTACATTTCCCAATCTACCAACTGAGAACTCGTTTTGTCATGGTTTCCAGATTCTCTTTTTATTGTCAAAAGTGTAATATTCTAGAACTTAGGAGTATGTCAACATCTTTGCAAATGGATAATCGTTGTTTGCTTTCATCAATGCCACCGGATCTCTTTCAGAATATACTACTTGTTGTTGACCTGCTAAATGGAAACTTAGTCTCTCTATAGCAGGTGTTCAATGATGGATGCCAAATGAAAAAAATTCTCCAAGCATCTTCATAAGGAGATATATATCTACAATGTAAATAATGACTATTTGGTTATCACTGCCAATTTGTCCATTATGTTGCATTGTTAATATAATGCAATCATTGCCTTTACTTATGTATTTGAATAAGTACTTGATTCCCTTAGATTGATTTGTTTTTTCAACATTTATATGACCATGAAATAATTTCATTAATTGGGACTATATGGAACTATGTATCAGTTGTCTAGGGGAATTCCCATTCTTTCAACAATTCTGCCATCATTTCTCTTTCGATAGGTTGGATATCCATCATCATCCACAATAGTCTAGTAGGCAAAACTTATGGGGATGTGTTTTGAACACTTGCCATTTTTATATAAGGTGCTATAGGATTTAATCTCTCATAAGGTCCATAAGTCATGTAATTTTTAACTCATGAAAAGAGAAGTGGATTACTTGATTCCTTTAGAATTTCAATAGATTTAATTGGTCAATGTCTTTAGGGACTCCAAGTTTATCCAACGGGTGCAAAAATAGGACTATATGTGCATGTGATAGACCCCTTTTTTGAAACTCAATTGTATATATTCTGTAAATTGACAACGGATAAGGGAATCAATAGGATGACAAACTAATTTTGTTAAATTGAGTAGTGAAAAACTAAATACTTTGTGTCAAGGTTATTTATTTGAGGTCTTATCATTCTTTCCTAATATTGAACAATTGCTAAGCATTAATACGTAAGTATTAGACAGTTGTGAGAAAAAAAATCATGTTACTTGCTTTTACTCGTCCAAAGACCTTTTTCTTTTTGAGAATTTGCATCAAGCACTGGACATTGAGTCCAAATATTCTACAAATCATATCTGGTCGATCAGCTGGATCCAAATTATACTGATTGTAAAAATGTGTAATCTCTTGCCATTTAGGATTACATGTTATTGTGATGAAAATATCCAGATATCCAATCCATTTGCATTTTGAAATTGCACTTAATAATTTAAAATGAAGTACCTCGTACCCCCTGTAAAAGAAGATGGAAGTATTATTCTTTGATCAGTTGATGCAAACTCATTTCCCCTCTTGATGTTGCATCCCGCAAACCTTGGTAAAGATCAACTCTAAGTTCATTTTGATGGGTTTATATGTATCTTAGCCTTTCATTCAACCATACAATACCTGTCAACTTTAAACTGTTGAAGAAGTCTTTTTGAATGCAGTAACACCAACATTTTAGATCTTTTATTGTATGCGTGATTGGTTATTGGCTATGTTGAATTGTCATATTGTATCCATTATCTCTATATAGGAAAAGTATTGGATATTGCAGAGGTAGATATGACTTGTGAAGTTTATCAATCCTTTTAACGGCCTACTATTTTTCTCAACTATTATATCTCTTTTGAAGTAGGATTTGTTAACGTCTCTAACATTTAGTGCAGTTATCTCTGATGTAGTTGACAAGTTGTGTGTTGGATGAGTTGAGTCAAAATCTTTGATAAGTCATATTTTTACATCAGCATAGTTGTCTTGCCTAATAATATCAGTAGCCATTTAGTATTTTTTCACCAAAGAATTGTGTTGATTCAAAGGACTCTTTATAATTCCTAGTATTAGAGTATTGATGTTTGATTGTATTCCCTATCGCTTGTATCATATTGATACATATTAGTCAACTTCAGTAACCTTGTATGTATGGAAAAGAAAAATATTATGTATTATATAAGAACTTATGTAACGACAGTAATTCTATTGGAGATTTCATTCTTTGTATCATATGTATATAGCTGAGACTATACCAGTGCATTCTCTTCTGGAGGAAGTGAGCTCTCTAGAAAGTGGTAGTTTTGGCCAGACAATATAAATGTGTATGGTCCACCTTTGTATGGAGTTTATGGAGTGATGAATTTTATCTCTCGTAGATGTAAAGCTGAACATATTATCGTATGATCTTATGTTGGACAAAAATTCTTTAGAGTGGGGATTTTGTTTGTCAACAAACAATGATATTAATGGCTTAAGATGTGGTTTTAAGATAGGAACTATTATCTTTTCATGTGAACAATAGATTGAGAACATTGGTGTTGTATTTGGTGTGGAACTTTTAAGTCTCTCGTTAAACCACATGAGTGCACCACAAAAACTGCATTTATATATTGCATTGCCTTCTTTTGAAGGTTCATAATTGTCATCACTTCCTGCATATTATTTATTCATTACAAAATATTTTTGTTTAAATACATAACTATAGCTTATATTCAATAGGATACTACCTGAGTTGGGATCTTCAATTTCTTGTTCAATTACATTGTTCAAAGTCTGTGAGAGTTATACGTTCAAAGTGGAGGAGGAATCACACTCGTATGTACTTATGATATCTCCTTCTCTAGTTCATTAGGAAGGAGTGAAACCTTATGGAGATTGCATGTTGATGTTGCGTAGTACCGTAGTACGAGTATAGAGTGATATAAAGTAGATATTTATGGTGTGTGAGAAGCTTTATATAGTGAGAGTGTTAGTAAGTCTAACAAAGAAAGAAAAATGCACAATAATATTTTCGACAATGTAAAATATTTAAAATCAAATAAGGAACATTGAAATCATCTTTAGCATTGCAGAGGTATATTAATTGTAGATATATGAATGTTTTCTTTCACTTATGAGATAAGATAGTTGGAATTTTAGGGGTTTTTTTTGGATTAAGAAAAATGATGTACACTGTATGTTGTGTACTTTTTAGTGTAAATCCTATCTTTTAGTGGATAATTATAGTTTTGATTATAAATAGGTTAATGTATATTGTTCTTTTTTTAGCAGACTAATGTATATCAGTATGCATGTGCACAAAAATGTAGTATTTTATTATTTAATGAGTATTTCGATGTAAGGGATTAGTTTGGACTTTGGATTGAATGGATGTAATCCTTAAGTATATATAATTATATAAAGTTATCTATGAGATCTACGAAAGAAAAAAAAGTATCTACAATATATAATTTCACATTACTCCGTGAGTTGAGATATTATATTTACATATATGGTTCTCATTTTTTTCTCCATTATTAAAGGTTATTCTGACAAAATTATTTGGATAGGAATGATGACATTACAAATTCTATAATTAAAGTGATCGATAATGGGTGTGTTTCGTTTGCCCCCAATTTATGATGGTAAAAAAAAAAGATGTTTGGGTGCATGATGGATATAATCCTGCTCATTCCTAATTGTGGACCATTTTCAAAAGCAACTTTTCATTACTTCTGTCACTGATTGGTGGGTGAGAAGTAACTTTTTATTTTTTTATCCTAATTATAAGACTCAATTGATTTTTTAAAGAATCCTAAGAAAGCTAATTACATTACTTTAAAATATTAAAATTTATCCCTTTTTTCAAACTATTTTATTTAACTCATGAACTACTATATAATATGATAAAACACAACATATAATATAATTAAGTAACTTATTTTGCTTCCTTAACTTCTCTAAAAAAAATCAACTAGGTCTTATAATTAGGATAAGAGGTAGTATAAATATCACAATATATTTACATGTAATAAGACTCCATTCGGTCCTAATTGTAAGACCCAATTGGTTTTTATTGAAGAGATTAAAAAAGCCAAAAGAGTCAACTAGATCTTATAATTAAGACTGTAGGTAATGAAAATATCACAATATATTTACATGTAATAAGACTCTTCAGTCCTAATTATAAGACCCAGTTAGTTTTTTGGAGAGATTAAGGAAGCCAAAAAAGTCAATCAAGTTTTATAATTAGGAGCAAAGGTAATATAAATATCACAATATATTTACATGTAAGAGGACTCTCTTCGGTCTTAATTATAAGACCCAGTTGACTTTCTTTACGTCCCTCTTTATATGCATTTTTATTTATTGGGTGAAGGTGCAAATTTGACAAATAATTATTTCCTCAGGGGCGTCCAGGACAAATAACTATTTTGAGGTGCAAAAATAAACATGAATAATTTTTTTGGAGCAAAATTGACAACACTGTTAACTGCGGTTACTTTTTCTAACATGTGAGTCTTACTACCGATTATTTTAATATACTTTAGAATGTTAGGATGAAAATTTAACAATGAACTATTTTTTTAGGGGCTAGAGAGCATTTACAAAGCAAATATAGGCATTTACATTATAACTGAAGAGATTAAGAAGTTAAAATTTTTTGGACATTCAAATATTTGTTTTATAAATATCAGTATTTGTCTTTCTATTAACAAAATTTAATTTTATCTCAACCAAAAGTAACTGCAGTAGCACCCACATGTCAGAAAAAGTAACGGCAGTTAACAGCGTTGTCAATTTTGATATGGAAAAAATTCTTCATATCCATTTTTGCACCTCAAAATAGTTATTTGTGCTGGATACTCTTGAGGAAATAGTTGTTTATCAAATCTGCACCTTTACCCTTATTTATTTAACCATGTTATTAGTTATATGCTTTTTAGGTTTTTTTAATCTTTTTTACTTTTATGAAAAATTATTTTCATTTTTCTGTTATAATTTTTAAATATCGTGAAAAAATTATATATATTTGTAATATATATAATAAGATTTACCGCTTTTCCAACTATTTCCTATCAAATGTTACTTCTGAAAATTTCAACCAAGCAAGTTTTACTTTTGTATAAGTAACTTATAAGAAATTTTTGCAATCACCATTTTAAACACAAATTAGATTATACAATTTTATTTTTACTCAATCTTCCTTATACAAAAGTACGATTGCAAATAAGTTAATTTTACAATCTTTATTCCAAATATACCCACTAACTACCACCAATTGTAAGTCCTTTTATTTTTTATTTTTTGCCAACAATTTTAAGCGAATCTTGATTCATGAAATTAGGAAGTCATTAAGATTAAAAAGAAATTACCAAGTGATTACTGTCCATGAAATTCAATATGATTATTCATTGGATTTAAAGGGTTATGTTGATACTTGTTTATATTTGTTTATTGATTATTCTTATTATGTTGATAATGATACTGAATTGGTTAAGAGATTATAATAGGGATTTATCTTCATGGTTGGTAGTATTATAGGGCTCCAATTGTTAGTGAGAAATACTATAATCTTAATTTGATTTATTACTAAAATAGTATTAACAATCGACGCGGTGATAGAATTTCTTTTCCAACGAACTAATTAACAACATAATGATTATATAATCTAAGTTGCAAATATTTTTATTTTTATAGGTTTTTCTTTATCAGCCTCACAAATCTCAACAGTTTTAACAATCTAATGTCTAAATTTATTAATAATTAACCTAATATTTTTAAGTAGAAGTTTAATCTCATCTTTTCTATAGACCAAATTTTATGTCATTTATTAAATAATGAATCAATAATTAAAAATCCGTGACTAAAAAAAATCAATAACTACAAAAAAATGTTATGTTATTAAATCAGCGAATGGATTTATAAATTGATTCATGGTCTCTTCAGTTTTATTATATAGACTAATAATAATGGTATGAAAGGTGTGTCTTATACAATAAACTCCATAAATGAATAACTAACCAGAAACTATTTCTTTATTGTCCTCAGCCACCAAAAAATCTGACCTCTTGTATATTTTAACTTCATAATAGGTTCACAAGTTCTTAGATTTGATGTTACAATACTTTATAATTGTTGACCAAATTCATTGAATTGTCTTGTTAGTTCACAACTGCAAAGTAAATGTTAGTGTTCGTCACAAGGTGTGTTTATTTGACAAAACTTGAACCCTTGATTTTAAAGAAGTAAATTTTGAGGAAGGTGCATTTCTATCCCATTGTAATGGTAAATACAAATAAGAGAGAACATAATAAGTTCGGAACAAAGTCAATCGCGGATAACCTTTCCCCAAAGGAAACAAAAACACAACCCTTGTGTATTAATATATAAGATCCCATACATTTCAAAACAATACAAACAAAAGGAACTATGTTAAAACTAAACATATCATCTCAAGGTAACAATCCCGAATTACATGACCATGTTAACAAAACATTTAAAAGAGTGTCAATGTAAAAAGATGGGGAGCGAAGGAAAATAAGCACATAATAAGCAGTAACAATAGAAAAAAGAAGAATTCAAAATACATGGAATACTTTTCACATTGGAGGATTGTTATTATGTAGAAACTTAGTAGTTGAGTAGGTACTAAGTATAAGTGAACTGAGCAAAGATATGATCTTCTGATGAAAACTGGACAACTGTCAAAATGTTATTGGGATATTTAATGTTATAATCCTTCACTCTCAACTGTACAACAATTTCCTTCCCAATACATCTATGGAGCGCACCTAGAAAGGAGAACAACTTTTTCCTGCAATTTTATAGAATATTAGCAATTGTTGACAAATAGACAAAGAACATGGATTTGTAAACTAAATTGCAAAATATAAACCACAACACCTTTTTTAATTCCTCCTTCAGGAATATAGCCTTCGTACCCAAAAGATTCTCAGCTAGAAGATTAAAAAAGACAATGGAACACTTCCCAAAAGTATCATATACCTTATAGTGGACCTTAAACCTAGATAGAACCAAATATAAATTTACATCATTTAGTACAAACCATTCATGAACAAAAGAAGTACTAAACATGGTTAATAAATTTTAAAAAGCATCATTACTTAGGCACATGCATTGAAACAGGAGGTGCATATATCTTGCAAATTAATTTGTCCTCTTATTGCCGAAGCTTTACATCATACTTGCATCCATTGTACATCTAATCATTTGTTGTCTCAAGCTTTTGAATAAATACTTTCGTGATGACAAAACACTCCTTACAAAGTCATAAAGGAACATTAGTGAGGCAATAAAGATGGGCTAAAGAGAGTAAAACACAGAAGGACAAAGCATTTGGGAGCTGCACAAACCTTTGCCAATCTTTCAATTTCAACTACAGGTAGTTTCATTGGGAAAGAGAGCAATGCTTCACTTAGAAGACTGAAGGTTTGGGCAATTGATATATGACGAATAACTTGCATACAATAAACACCTTTGCTATAAACATAAAAGGAAAGTAAGAAGTAAGACCCAATAAGAACAGAAAAATTTTATAATTAAATATATATATAAATTTTGGAATGAAATATGTCAAATCTATAAAATTTTTTATATCTATTTGATTTTTTTAGATATATTTTCCCTTAAATCTAATCATAAGATAAATATAATCTTTTTATGCATAATCTACTCATATATTCTATTTTTTGTGGGAAAAAGAAAAGATAAAGAATTTAAATTTAAAATCCATTAGATACCTTATCCTTTTAGTAATTATTTAGCCTCCGGTATGTCAGGATTAAAAGAAATAGAAACAGCGTTGAAGAAATTGCTGATATGGCCATAACCTTCAAATAATTATCAGAAGATGTGAATGTCCAATTCTAATAACCAGAATATTTAGTACATGTAATTACCTGTTGTGAAATTTGCACGTACAAACCTCAACATAACTACAATGGGATGTTTAAGATTTTTAGGCTTGGCATTGAAATTTGTTACTGCACAATCACCAAACAATGCAATATTGACAATACCATCACCTCTAGTTGGTAATAGGAATGACAAATTAGATGATAGGAAAAACAATATAGATAAAAGTGAAGAAATTGAAAGTTGTATATGCTTGTTGTCCATAAGGATCAATTTAGTCGCTTAACAACATCTAATTCTCTTTTTGATCATAAAGATCCTCAAAAGCGTGAAGAAGGCCAGGGACATCTAGAAGAATACAGCCAGCGTCAGTTTGGATTTTTTCAAAAAAAAAAACACTCACGTAAGAATAATGTTTTTTATGATTCAAAGGACAAGTAACGTATACTTTTATATATGGGCACATGTTTGGT
>JBAGKO010002189.1:0-12102 GCA_037177275.1 Acacia concinna | reverse complement strand
TTTTACACCCAATTCACCCTCCCTCTTGGGTGAACAGCCGGTTCTTACACTTATTCTGCTGTGTACGGAACAAGTAAGGGTTTCAGTGGTAGTTTAGTATAATTGACCCTGAATACATGCACACATTTCCATTTGAGCATATAGAATAGGACTGGGTTGTGGCCCTGAGTTCTCCGACAACATAGAAACATTCCATTGAATATAATTTCTCCAATGAAACAAAAATATGTGATGGTTATTTGTTGCTAATGTGGTGCAATGCATATCTATTTATCACATTTTGTATGATGTACAATTGTTACTACTGGGATTTAATCGAATCTCACCCCGTATTATTTTTATATCAATTAACCCAGTAGAGGCGAATGGCTTAAAAGGGAAGGCGGTATCTTGGAACGAGTAAGATGCACAAGACATAAATGATGCTGTAAGTTAAATGTACTCTCTTTTTGGCAATTTTTAGGCCAGAATTTCTAAATAATTGTAAACCCTTCGATAAGGACCTGTATTGTAAATGAGTACTATATATTAATACAATATATTTCGATGTTATTTCACTTGCTATTTGAACTGCGCTCTATCACTCTGATAAAAGTTAGATGTAAAAAGGGGCTCGACACTATGCAGCTGGAAGTGAATGGGATCACGCAATGCAGCGCGTAAATGTGTATCAATGCAGTTCAATGAATCAAGAAGCAAGCCACAAAATGGCTAGAGCCTCCAAGAGGACTTGTACTAGCTTAAAAGGGCTAAAGATGCTACAATGCAACCTTAGAGGCAGCAAGTGACTCTAGGAATTGGCAAAATTAGTAACACGTAGTAAAGCATATGTATAGGACAACCCTCACGTCTGAGGCTAGCAAGCAAATTGAAACAATCCTAGATATTCACAACTACACGTAATAGATAAATCATCCCACACTAGAGAATCAATAAAGCACATGTGCATAAGATCTTGTACAAGCAACAATCCTAATAGCCATGACTATCACACACCTAGTCCACTAGCATCTAGCAAGTTCAACACCTTAAGAGAGGGTTTAGAGTGATATACCTACAAATAACTCCCCATATGCTCCAAGCAAGACTAGCCACATAGTTAGAGGAAAAAAGTATCACTCTAGGGTTAGTAAATCACTAAGATATCCTGCACAAATGACTTCTTACAGCAGCCAATTCAGTTAACTTTCCAAAGAAACAAAAACCAGCTCAAAACTCCAAGAATTTGATCATATATGCACTTTTTAAGTAAGTAGGGGCAATTCTGGAATTTTGTACATGTTTCAGTCAAAGCTGGATTTTAGGGCCAATTTCAGGCAAATTTCAGAGAATATAATGCAGCAAAGTATCACAACAGCCAGAGAGAATGTGAAAGGTCAAATGATGCCAAATAGATCACAAGAAACAGCAAAATACACTCTTTTAACAAACAAGTGAAAATTCAGAATGTAAGTTCAAGTTTTGGTCATTTGACAATATAAGCAAAAGTCAGAGTGAACAATTCAGTAATTAATTGTCAATGAGTAAGGAAGGAAGATGTGAAACTCCCATTTCCATCAGCTTCAATTCTACAATTATGCTAATTCAATATAACAAGGCAGCGAATATCAATGATATGCACAGAGCTTATGAATATTCAATGTTCAGATTAGGCTATGGACAAAAATTCAACAATGCAAAGCAAGAAAGCTCAGCTAGTTGAGGAAAGGCAGATGCAAACAATGAATTTCAGCAATGCAATTTAGAGACAATTGGCAAGCTCAAATTACCATGGCAATGCACAAATAATAACAAGAGCATCATACCAAGCAAGGTTTGCATAATTTGTGCATCAATTAATGAGTACACAATGATCAAGATAATGTCAACTAGCCTAATATGCTCCTTTAGTGAGATGCTCATCAATGATTATCTTAAGCAAAGAATCTTGATTCCAAAAGCTTTGCAGCAAATGGTTCAACTTGACAAGATTACACTAAAACCAGTATAGGATAATGCTGAAAATTCCCCGAGACAGTAGTTAACAGAAAAACTGACCAATGCAGTCACTAACACATATTTAAGCTCAAAGGTCATAGTCAGATCCTACTACTGTGCAGAATTTCAGTAAAAACCAAAGTTGCACCAACGTCAGAGTCCATATAGCCTACCATATAGTCACAATCATGAAACAAAGGTAAAGGTAGCAACCAAAAGAGAGTGCAATTCATTCAAACTCAACATGCCATAAGGCCACTGAACAGAAACAATCAAATCCAGGATAATATGTTATCTCAGAGAATGCAGCATGGACAATAATAAAAAATCAACAATTTCAAAACTCTAGTCAAGTGCAAATTTGAATATCAACACCAAACAAGTATTTGATAATGCGTCCAAGTCTACTAGTGACTTAAATAAGAATTCAGTTAGAAGCATAGGAGCAAGTGAACTCAGTTGCCATAATTTGAATCAAACTTTGGCTAGATAAATGCAATCCACAATATGCAACCTAAAATAGATGAGCTCAAGAAAGCAATGATTCCAGCAAAAGGCAACATGCAGAATCAGATTCAAGGCATGACAAGCATATGATTGAAACCAAATCAACCTCTCCCCCACTTAGACTACACTTGGTCCTCCGATTAAAGTTATCCATTAAGGGCAGTATGAAACATTGGTAATGCAGAAAAAATGAACCAGCACATAGCGATATGCACTAAGCAACAACACTAGATGAATGCACAGGATCAAATAGCCAGAACAGGTTGTGATTGGAAAAATTATGTACAATGCAATACCAGGCAGTGATAAATGATTCCCTAGTGATAAATGACGCACACAAATGGCAAACCCCATATATGAAAGATACAATGCACAACAGAAGTGAGCCACAGTCAATGTACAACACACAGCAAGGAGAATGCTTAGCAAGGAATTGCACCATTCAGATCTATGGTGATTTGTGTAAACTAGCAAAGGGCCAAAATACCAGAAAGAAAACCAGCAAGCAATTGGGCAAATGGAATGTCAAAACCATCCCACAACCATCAAATGAGCAAATTAATCCAAGTGATAGATAGAGGATCACAGCACTGCAATGAAACAATGGCAAGACAGACCACCTACACACTTACAAGAAGCAAATATACAACCCAAGGCTTACAACACAGCAGCAAGGTTCAAAATAACTACAGCAACAACACATAACCATTGTCTCAGATATGTTCACAGCAGGAACTACTAGCAGTAATAAAGTGGCCAAAAGTGAGGGAAATAATACCAAGAGTGTAATAGAGCTTCATAGCTCAGCATAAAAAACTTCTAAGTTTCAGCAGCACAACGAATCCAAGGGAATGCAGTGAGATGGACAGCAACTCCTTCAGCAATTAGCCAGCTAGAAAGGCACAACAAAGAAGCAATGCAGGAGTACTTGATAACTTACACCTTGCACCATAGATATCAGCAACTCCAAGTAACACAAAATGATATCACTGTAAACAAATGATGCAGCTAGAGGAGAAAATCACCAATTTCAGATTAGGCAGCAAGATTACCACGTACCAAACCAAATGCTACAGCCAAGATCTTACCAAAAACTAGCCTAATAGACCTAAAACAGCCCAGACACACACGAATAGATACCAAACAGAGAAGATTAAATCAAAACAAAGTCTGAGATCAACCTAAAACATGCAAAACTACCTAAAGATCAAAGAAAACAAGGTTGCCAAGCCCAGGAAGACAAAGCTCCCTGGAAAAGGTGCCAAAAATTGATGTGCTAGTCGCTTCAAACACAATTTTAATCAAGGAAAATGTCGGATAAATGTCACAATCCAAGGTCGGATCTCAAAGGATATGAAATAATCTCTGGACCTAACAACCTCATTATTTAGATTAGGTTAATTTAATTTGTGAAGTCACTGGTTTACTTCAACAGAAATGGGTGAAAAAGATGAAATCATGTTATCTACTCATGCAAACCGAAAGGATTCAGAAACAGAGAGAAATCGAAGGTGGGCTAGAATCAAACAATTATGGTCAATTCCGTGGTCATCAAACTTCCATCATCATCGCTTAACATGACTAGACTAGGATTACTAAGGCGGATAGCTCAATGTAATGATTAACCCATGCAATGGTTCAGCTCGGCAAGAACAGAAAAGAACAACCGTTCAATCCACTATTTGGTTCATTACAGCATCAATTTAAGACTCAACCGAGCCAATCGCAGTATATAACTACTCTAGAAACATTCCAATACCATCCAAACCATGAAACAAGAGCTAACAATGCAATAATACCATATCTGGACTTCACATGACGAACAGAGCATCACATGGAATTACATGATAAATCATGCTCTAAAAGATCAAATCCTAAGTCTACACTGAAGTACCAAGCTCAGACGTAAATTTTTCACCACGGAAAAGGAACTTAGCGGCTCATGGCAGCTGAAAACCGAGAGGAAGGAGAATCCGAATCCATGAAGATCAGTCTTGGACCAACTACTTTGAGCGCAACTCCCAGTCAGCACGAGCCTCAAAACTTCCAGATATATGCCCAGATATGTTCTTCTCTTCGAGATCTTCCCAATGCCCTTGGAACCAGCTCCATCGGACTTGTATTGAGAGATATTGCTGATCAAAGTCAGCTCCTCCAAATCGTGTGCTAACCCTCTGTTTTTCCGTTGCATTCTAACGGTCAAGAAGAATTTTGCACAAATTACACAATAAACCCCGCCTTCAGCACCTTACTCTTAGCTGACGCATTGTATGCCTTTTCAGTCAAGTCCCTCTAAACCTTCTTTATTCAACTTTTGCCAATTCTCAATTTAGTCCTCAGCTTATTTTTCTCCACTTTCAAACCCTTTTCCACTTATGTCTCTGAAACACAAAATAATTCTAATAAAGTCCATTACATTTAATTATTTAATTTTGCCAAATGAGTTATTTTTGCTTATTTTCCACATGAAATGACTAAAATGCCCTTAGTACACATAATCACAATAAATGCTATAAATTTATATTAACAATGGAAAATGCTATATTTTCTCATATAAGATGCACAATTCATCACAAAAATATGTGGCTTATCAGAGGTAAAGTACTGTGTATAAAATATTCTTTTATACCTATTCATAAATAAGGATAAAATTAGAAATTTCACCAATATTTAATGATTTTACTAACTTTTTTTTAGTAAGTGAGAATTATATAATATGGACTTATAGAAAGAACCCAAGTGGTATACCAACTAACTTAACCAATTACTTTAATATACACCAATTATTTATCTAATTTTTATATTAAAAATTAAATTGATGTTAGTATTAGTTAGAGAACTTATGTTAAACAGTTGGGTAGGTTTATAGTTAATTAGGAATACAAGTGAAAAAAATGATCACTTTGTTTCAATTTATAAGTTATTTGTACTCATTCTTATAAAATAAAATAAAAATATTAAATAGATAATCTTTTTTCATATTTACCTTTATTTATGTAGAATGAAAATCTTCTTTCATTTTTCTTTTATCTCTATGTATTTATGTCTCCCCCTCCCTTTATAAGTCAACAGAGAAAAATTGTCAAATGTTCATTTATTACTCTATAAGTGACTTACATTTTAAAATAAACTTTTTAGGTACAAGTAATTTATAAATTAAAATTGAGTGGTAACACTTTAGACAAAACATGAAATATGTAGGATGCTCTTATAATAATTGCAGGATATATGTATTCCCATCAAACCAAGCAAAATAATAATAAATAATTCCTCTGTGGGAGGTAGCTTTCAGGTTCACATAATTAGTTAGGTTTCACAATTCAATTCTTCCAAATTGCTTTCAGGCTGCACTCAACAGTAAAGGGTTTTTTTTTTCAATAAATCCCTCAACAATAAAGTTAGTTATGAGGATGTTGTCCGTGTGCTTATACATGTGCGCCATGTCACGAGCATTTGCCACGTCAATTTGACCTATCACTTCTGTCACGTAATCATGTCTAACAAAGTTAGTCCACTTCAGTGTGGTTGAGATGATGTTTATATATTGATCCAGGGACTAACATGCCAAAACCAATTGATATTGTAGGCATATGTTTTTGGAAAAACAAAACTACATAGGGTTAAGGTGGAAATTTATTTCAGTATGCTGAGGAGTAATATTGCTTTGGAAGTTTTTTCATATTCTATTTCACCCTTAAAGTTTCATAACATAACAATGTTGTCCAATACTGTTAAAAAACTAGCATTGACCGTTAAAAATTGGCATTGACTGTTAATTTCTTTTTTAAGGAAAAGGGCAACATTGCCAGTTTTAAAACTTCTCAAGTGAAATTGAACCTAGACAAATATTGCTTCTTAAGATAAATTTGCACCTTAACCCTTCTACAAACAAAGTCTATTCAAATTTTATACTACCAAAAACTTGTGTGCATATGATGCTCTATATATTAGCAATTTTGGAACCACCACCATATATAGAGATGTGGAATTCGAATTGACATTCTGCCTTTACATATATGATGATTTTACAAAACAACGCCATATATATGGAAACCATATGTGGCGGTTTTTAAATTACTGTAATATATAAAAAGTTAGAATTTGAATTAATACTCCGCCTTAACATATACGATGGTTTTACAAAAGAATGACAATGTATATGAAAACAATATAATATATGATGGTTGAAAACCATATGTGACGGTTTTTAAAGGTATTTCTTCGTCAATAATTCACCCGATAGGTCCCTGAGTGACATTCCTCCCAGTGAAATAGGTTACAAGATAATTTAAAAGTTGACAAATTTCTTTTCTTTGAAGCTTTCTACTATATCTCTAAGTCCCACTTCAAATGGAATAAATTCAGCAATTCCCAATGTCTTTGCCTTTTCTTTGGAAACTTGGTAGGTTGGCATGAACGGTTTATCGTCTGCACATCTGAAAAAAAAGAGAAAATTAATGAAATTAACAAATATCATATAGGAAAAATGACATTTAAATACCACTTGAATTTTCAAAACCCCAAAAGGTCTGTTAGCATTTCTAAAAGACTCCAAAGTACCATGAACCAAATTGAGTTTTTTATTTTTTGAAGTGAAAAGTGATCCGGAAACTAGCGAACTCTATTACTTTTATGGGTAATCTCATGACTCTTATAGCGAACAATTCCTCTCTCCTATGTTTTCCAAATTTTGTGAAGTGAAAAGTGATCTACAAACTGGTGAATTCCATTACTCTTATGGGTAATCTCATTACTCTTATAGCAAAAATCCCCTATCTCTTATGTCATGGGCATATTTCTCTTTTCCTCTGTCACTATGCGTCAGTGTCAGATGAATAGTGACAGAAGGAGAGAGAAAAAAAGAAATCAGAAAATTATAGCGAATTTTATTACTCTTATGTGTAATCCCATTACTCTTACAACGAAAATTCTACTATTGTTCACATCCGAAATTTAAAAACTCAGATTCCTCCCTTTTTCCTTTTTGGGTTTTGGATATTCTAACAGACTTTTTAGGGTTTTAAAAATTCAAGTGGTATTTAAATAGGATTTTCCTATCATATAACCAAGAGCCAGAACTTGATAAATGCATGAGCAATGTAACTTAGTCTATCTAAACTTCAGTTTTTACTGCAGCACATAATTTAACATTTAACACATCTACTAATATAACAAATTATTATACAGAGTCGACACAATAATCAAAACACAAAAAAGGACACTTATGGTGAATTTTTAATTAAAATTATAAGAGGCAATTGAACTTACTTATCTGGAAGTTGTAATGTCGGGTACATATGACACAAGATCTTCACAATTTCTGAGCTGTGTTTCACTGACTCAACCAAACAATATCTTCCATTAGCTGAAGGAATTTCAAATGCCTGAATATGAGCATTTGCAGTATCTTTTACATGAACCCATCCTCCAGAAGCATTTGGAAATGTTTTTGCTCCTGTATCAGACAAGCAACAACTTAAAAGACTGCACATGAAAAGATATGGGGTAATTAATATCATTTTTGGTCTTTACAATTTGATTGAATTTTATCTTTGGTCTCTATAGTTTCAAATCATTGAAATTATTAGTGCCCATAGTTTCATATAATTTTGCTTTTAAATCATATAAGGTTTTAGTCCCCATAGTTAAAAAAACAATTTGGGAAAATCTCACTCAGGTCCCAACAGCAACAAAAAAACAAAAAAAAAATAAAAAAATAAAGTCTCACTATAGATTCCTCTATCCAAAAAGTCCCTATGGACCTCAATGATATAAATTCCAAATTTGAACTTATATCTTATTGATAAAGATGAGCTTGTCAATGACTATTCTATAACCTTTCAATATAATAAGTGACATACACTTGTCAACAGAAGTTGCTTTAATTAACATATATGGCTTATAAATTGTCACTCTATAATTTGTCAATTCAGTAACATGCAATTGTCAATAAGGTAAATTCACATTTGGAATGTATATCACTGAGGTCTCTAGAAATTTAAAACTATGATTTGAAACTATAGGGATCAAAATTAAAATTCAATGCAACAATAAGAACCAAAAATAGCATTAATCCGTATATATATCTTCAATCCTGGAAGTGGTTGTATCAAAGGTTTTAAAAACATCAAATTACCATTTAATAGAATTATAACTGTAGCTGAAGATGTGTTAAGTGTTGGTTGCAAGAGAGGTCCTATCACCATTGCTGGATTGATAGTAACCATATCAATGTTGTTTTCTTTTACAAATTTCCAAGCAGCTTCTTCTGCCAAAACTTTGGAATGTACATAACCAGACCATTCCTGAAAGAATATAAATTTATAAATGAACTTGAAACTCAAGCATACATTCCCATAATTGCTCAGTAGAAAATATTTATTGTATATGAGGTATGTAATTTTATAAATGTTTTGAGGTTCATGCAAAATATGATTTAATTAATTTAAGGATTGTCATTGGATTCCGTTTGGGTCTGGACCCTCTAGATTCATCTGAAAGGTCTAAATTTAGTTTTTTTTATTTACTTTTTTTTTTTGAAAAAAAACTTGTTTCAATGGGTACAAAATAAAAAAAAGAGAGAGTTAAAGTTAATCCCTTGACGGTCAATTTAAAACAATATTAAAAATCATCACTTGAAGATTTTAAATTTGGACCATTGGAATTATATTCAGGTGATGTAAATCTTACAACAAACAGTGATGATGAACACCTTGTTTTTTTTTTTTTAAAGTTCAATCGTAGTTAAACTGTAACATATTAGTATACACACCTCATATTCATTACAAAATTCTTCGTCTGAAAACCATGTTTCGTCAATTACAACTTCTGGAGCCCTAGGCTTTGCATTGAATAAGACTGTAGCCATGGAAGAAGTTAGAACAACTCGTTTCAAAGATGGCGATTTTGCACACGACTTAAGAACATTGAGAGTTCCCTTAACTGCAGGCTCAATAAGTTCAGTCTGAAACCAAGAAAAAAACTCTTAGAAACTACTAATAACTTGTGCAAATCTGTTGAAAGATTATTGTAGATGTGCGGATCATAAACTCAAGTCACATAAGCTCAAAAAAATTTAAACAAGTATTAAATAGCTAATACTCACGTGCTACACCTAGATCCTACTTAACGATCAAATTACTAAGCATTCTTCTGATAATATTTTTATAAGCCCCTTAACTTTTTTGTCAGAATCAAGAAAAACGTAAAACATCGTTAAATCCGTCTTAAACTTCACTGTACCACCATTAAGTTTGTGTGTGTGTGTGTAATTTTTTGAGAAGTTCAAGAAAATAACAGTCATATATAAAAAATTGTACATTTATATATGTAATAAATTTAATGAGAACTTATATTTAGATCACATTTGGGATGGCATTTGGCTCCCCATGCAAACTGACATTCTCAACTCAGAAAGCCAATTTAGGTTTACAGTTATATTTGAGATTTATTGGTGCTAATGTCTTCTTGGACGACAGCCAAGTTGAAAGTCAAACAATCTTTTAGCTTTTGACTTTTGGATATATGTATATATTTTTTTTTAGAATTGAACATTCTGAAACTGACCGTTCACTATATTATTTAAACAAGGTTCGGTCAAATTGATTTTTTTTTTAATAAAATTCTATCCAAACATAAATTACATTACACTAATTGATATTTATAAAATTCAATTAGGAGAAACATTAATTTTGCAAATGTTAACCTAAGCAAGTCCTAATAAGGCACTATAAATATGGCCGGGGAATTGAAGTAGTACATATGATTATCATGACAAAGACCAACAGTGAATGCTAATAATCGAAACTATTAATATTACTCCTTTAGTATTTAATATAAGACATATTTACCTAATATACTTAAGTCAAGAAAGTTAATTGAGTTAGTTGATGTGCACTACTTAAAAAAAAAAGGATAAAGTGGCGCACTTATCGTGACACTCCTTAAAATAAGTGTTACCATATGGTTTTTTTTTAACAGAGACCTATAGGGGCACTCAATCAGCTGAGCGCCACCAATTTGTTTAAACTAATAAATAAAAGATGCAGCTGGGCACATGGCGCCTATTGGGGGAGTCACGTGCCCAGCTGGAGGCTGTTGGCCTCTACTGGTCACATGGTGAGCTTGGGGGGTATGCTCTTATAGCTCTAAGTGACGAGTTGGGTGGATTCCCCAGCTTGTCATGGGAGCAAGGGGCTCCCATGTTGAGGCCCACGTGCCCAATTGTGGGCCCCAGCTTTTCAGTTGGGCATGTGGCCTAGTGTGGCACTCACTGGCACCATGGGGACCATGTGCCCAACTCAATGGCCTAAGGTGGCACTCTAGCAGGAGAGCATCATGTTAGTCACCTTTTGTGGTACTCGTCACAGTAGGTATTTTTTTTTTTCACCCCCAATTAAAGCCTTTTTCACCCCACCCTACTCACTCTTTCATCTCTCGCTCACTCTTTCCTTCTTATCTTCTTCATTTTTCTCTCAAACTCCTTTCTCTTATCTCTTCCATTGTTGAAGCTTTGTGTTCATTATTTTTGCCTTCTCTTGGTCCCACTTATTTCCACTTTTGCGGTAACTTGATTCTTTTATTCCATCTCTTGTTGCTCACTAAGGTATGCACACGAGCTCTCTTCTTTGTTTTTTCCTTGTGGCTTTTATTCCTGTTGGTCCCTACTCACTCAATTCCCAAAGAAATAAACTATGGACTGTAATATTCTTTTTTATTGCACAGCTTATAGTTCAAAGTGTATTTGACTTTTTAACATTTAAATAAAGGTGTATTTTGAATATACTTGTTGAACGTTGTGTGATCTTTTATTTTATTATTTTTTTATGGAAGTCTGTAAACTTTTTGTTGTTTCTCTTTTATTAGAGTACTTAATTGACTTGTTAACATTATAATGGGATATACTTGTGACTGTGATGTTTTATTTATTTATTTATTTTTGCTATGGCTACTGTGAACGTAACTTTCATTCGTTTCTCTTTTTCTCAGATTATGTAGGTCCAGGGCCAAAAAATAAAAGGACTAACGCCAGTAATCTAATTAATATTCTACCTTTTATTTTCTTTTGGGATGCCATCAATTTCACTTCACCACTAACATGGGCATATTTCCTTATCTTTTAGAAAATGCTTTAATGTCAAACTTTAGATAAACATAAATATTACTTACTATTTATTATTTATATATAGTACAAAAAATGTACTATAATTAACAAAAAAAACATATTAAAAAATAGATCTAATTTAATTTTTTTAAGGCTATGTGATTTTTTTAGGAATAGAATTTTGAAAACATGTACTGAAAAAAATAGCAATATAACATAGCTATTGTAAAAAATAGCATCAAAATATTAATGCCTTTTCTATTGCCTAATATGCTAATCTATTTAATTAATAGCACACCAAATTCAAGTGAATCATTTTTAATGCACTCTTTTAATAAAATCTATTTTTTTGGCTTTTGTAAGGTATCCCAGGCCAAGGACTAATCCTCCGCTCATTGTAGGTTCCTCTATGGGAAGGACAGCTAGCCAGGAGATTTAACGTTGCTCCATACCCAAGGCCAGGGATCGAACCCCTGACCAAAGTTAAGGGTAGAAGAGCCCCTACCGCTCTACCA
>JBAGKO010002151.1:0-12104 GCA_037177275.1 Acacia concinna | reverse complement strand
TTTTTTTTGCAAAATATATTATTTGACTTATGAACTAATATATAATATAATATAACACAACATATGATATGATTAAGGAACTTATTTTATTTCCTCAACTTCTCCAAAAAAAAAAAATCAACTATTTTTTATAATTAAGATAAGAGGTAGTATAAATATGACAATGTATTTATATGTAATATATACTTCATCCAGTTTCAATCATAAGACCAAGTCGACTTTTTTAGAAAATTCTAAGAAAGCTAATTATATTATTTTAAACATTAAAATTTATCGTTTTTCTTCAAATTATTTTGTTTGACTTATGAACTACTCCCTCCGTCCTAAAATATAAGAGACATTTAACCAAATCTGTTAATTCGAAGTGGCAAACAATAAATATGTAGAATTGTTGCTCATTTTTACTAAAATATCCTTATTAATGAGGAGATATAGAATAAGAGAGAGAATACATGCATTAAAGTCCACCATTCTCTCTCTTTCTACCCCTCTCTCCTCTCATTGGGAATGATAACTTTATGGTCAACACAAGTATTAATACATTAGTATTGAATAAGAGCAAAATTGGAAAAACAGAATTAAAGTATAAAACATTCTTCAAATGTCTCTTATATTTTGGGACGGAGTAAAGGTGGTGATTGTCTCTTATATTTTAGGACAAAGGAAGTAATATATAATATAATAAATTACAACATATGATATGATTCATATCATTTTTAGTCATTTATCATCATAAGTTACTTTTCAACATATCCACCAAACAACTTAAGGTCTGTTTGATGACCCATAGTACCAATCAGTACTTTCTTTTAAAAAAAGAAGTTGATGTTTGGACGTCAAATTGCTTCAATCGACGATTTGATTGAAACGTTGCAATTGGAAAAAGTATGAAAATGATACTTTTTACCTCCAATTTAGTCCTAAACCGTGGGAATTTTTTTTTTTAAAAAAATCTGTTATAATTTTTTTGTCCTAATTATAAGATCTAGTTGGTTTTTCTTGGAGAGATTAAGGAAGCCAAAAGAGTTAACTAAGTCTTATAATTAGGATCAAGGTAGTATAAATATCACACTATATATTTACATGTAATAAGACTTCCTCCGGTCCTAATTATAAGATCCATTTAGTTTTCTTTTTTGAAGAGATTAAGGAAGCCAAAAGATTCAACTAAGTCATATAATTAAAACCAGAGATAATATAAATATCACATTATATTTACAAACTCTCTTAGGTCCTAATTATAAGATCCAGTTGGTTCTTTTAAAAGATTAAGGAAGCCAAAAGAGTCAACTAAATCTTATAATTAATATCAGAGATAATATAAACATTATATTTACATGTAATAAGACTCCCTCCGGTATTAATTATAAGATCCAGTTGGTTTTTTTTGGAGAGATTAAAGAAGCCAAAAGAGTCAACTAAGTCTTATAATTAGGACCGCTGTAGTATAAATATCACATTATATTTATATATCATAAGACTCCCTCTGATCTTAATTATAAGACTCAGTTAATTCTTTTTCAAGTGATTAAAGAAGTCAAAAGTAACTTTTAGAAAATTTCAACTAAACAAGTTTTATTTTGCAAAGTAACTTCTGCAATTTTTATTCCAAACACAAATCAAATTACTCAATTTTACTTTTACTCAATCTTACTTTTCCTAAAGTACTGATTGCAATCTTTAATCCAAATACACCCTTGTACTTTTACAAAAATAACTTATAAGTAATTTATTCTACCGACAATTCAAACATAAATCAAATTACACATTCTGATATTTTCCGAATCTTACTTTTCAATAGATCCGATTACAAATAAATTACTTTTCTCATCGTTAATCCAAACACACCCGACATTACAAATTCCTCCAAAGCTCATGGATTGCGTTACTCTAGATAAGACTTAGCCTTCTTTAAAGGGGTTGTTTGGTATGAGGGGAGGGGAGAGGAGGGGAAATAAAAATTTTAGGAGTTAAATTTAAATAAATTGAAGAATTGGAGTTATAAAATTTTAATTAAGAGAATAACATAAAAAAGTATGGAAAAATAATTTAAAAATTTTAACCCCACTTCTTTAATTTTTTTTTTAAATTCAATTTATACAAATTTTCCCTCCCCTCATCTACAAATCCTTTTTACCAAATAAGCTATAAAAGGCTGTTTGGTATGTGGGAAGGGGAGGGAAAGTGAGAGAAAATAAAAATTTTAGTAGTTGAATTTAAAGAAATTAAAAAAGTGGGGTCATAAAATTTTAATCAAAGGAAAATGTAACATAAAAAAGTATAAAAAAATGATTTAAAACTTCTAACCCACTTCTTTAATTTTTTTAAAATTCAAATTATAACAATTTTTCCTCCCCTCCTCTCCCATCTCAATCCCTCATACCAAACAAACCCTAGTGGTTGATACAAGAGCTCTATCCATCAGCAGAGTTGATATTTTTTTTAATATTCTTGTGTAAGGGTGATTAAGCCATTTCACATTAAAAGAATAAATAGGAGAGTTATAATGCGGTCCCAAATAAAAAATTGGGAGAATTACGTGTAGATCCCAACTAAAAGAAAATACGATCAAACAGTCCCATAAAATATTATAATTGCACTGAAGTACCATGAATGCCAGTGGATTTATCAAATGACGCACATACACTTGTCAATGAGACTTCAATGTAATTATGAGTTTTCACAAGATTGTTTGATTATATTTTTTCTTGATTGAGACCTAAAATCAAATTTTCCTAATTACTGAAAAATCTTAATAATAAGTGAAGTATTATCATTTATTACTTTATAACTTGTTAATTGTTATTATATGTCCTTCAATTGTCATTGAGACTTTTCGATAATTAAATTTGTTCTTAAAATCTCAGTGTAATTTCCCCGAAATTAATTTCATAGTGTTCTGGACGTCTGGTAGGTCCTCATCTCAGTTTTGCATATTTTGATGGGATTTCATTGTCATTCTACCTAATCAATATATCAAATCAATCTATGTATACCCTAATAGGCTATTTGGGACGAGAGGGTGAAAATAAAAATTTTAGGAGTTATTAAAGAAATTAAAAACGGAAAATGACATTTAAATACTATTTAAAATTGTAAAACTCAAATTTGTTTGTTAACATTTCAAAAGACACTAAAGTATCATTGATCAAATTGAATTTTTCAAATTTTCTGATATTAACAGTAGCAGAATTTCGTAAGATGAGTAATGGGATTTATAAGAAAAGTAATAGATTTCGTTAGTTTTTTCTAGTATATGTTTTTCTCTCTCCCTCTTACAGCACTGTTCATCTAACACTGACATTAACTGACGCATAGTGACAAAGGAGAGAGAAATTTGCCTGTGACAGGGGATAAAGGGGATTTTCGCAAGTTGAGTAATGTGATTTACAATAATAGTAATGGAATTCGCTAGTTTGTGGATTATTTTTCACATTAGCAAATTTGAAAAACAAAGGAGAGAAGAGATTTTTCACAAGTTGACTAATACGATTGGCAAGAATAGTACTCCCTCCGTTCCTATTTATAAGACCCAGTTGACTTTTTTGGAGAATCTTAGAAAAATCCTAAAAAAGCTAATTACATTACTTAATCATATCATATATCATATTTTATTACATTGTATATTAGTTCATAAGTCAAACCACATAATTTGAAAAAAAAATGATAAATTTTAATGTCGTAAAGTAATATAATTAACTTTTTTAGGATTTTCTTAAGTTTCTCCAAAAAAGTCAACTGGGTCTTATAAATAGGAACGGAGGTAATAATAGAATTCAATAGTTTGTGAATCACTTTTCACATCACCAAATTTAAAAAATTCAATTTGGTCATAGTACCTTAATGTCTTTTTAAAATGTTAACAAACTTTTTTGAATTTTGAAAATTCAAATGGTATTTAAATGTCATTTTCCCAATTAAAAAAGTGAAATTATAAATTTTTAATATATAAAAAATGTAACATAAAAAAGTATAAAAAAATCATTTAAAACTTTTAATCTCATTTCTTTAATTTTTTTAAATTCAACTTATAACAGTTTCCCTCCCCCTATAAATCCCTCGTACCACCAAAAAAGCCTTAAAAGGTAAAACAAGTCATAATGTTCACAATAATGTGATATCATTTCTTGAATGTTGTACGATGTATAAACAAACGTGTCTAATTATTTTAGGAGTAATCAACCACTAGCAAGTATAAATAAATATAATTAGCCAACTGTCTAACTTCAAAAAAGATATAAACGAATTTAGCCAGGTTGAGAGTTAAACAGACCTGAGTCCTAGGTCCTGACTAATTGAAGTTGAAGGAAAGAGAGAGTGTAATGTTCAAGGAAAAAGGGGAAAATTCAATGCAAACTCAGAATACATTTAAGCACACAACAAATATAAACAGAACTGACTCAAAAATCCCAGCCTGGATGAGGGGACAAAAAATGATAGAACCCCTCATTCCCCTAACTCAAAGGCATCTAAATTTTATGGCCAAAGCATGAAAATATAAGAAAATAAAACCAAACAGAACCTACCAAGCGTGACGATTTCATAAACTAAACCAGCTTTTACGGACCTAACGGAAAACATATGAATTACAAGCCAAAACATTGAGTACACTAGAAATATCCCTTCTTCTAAGATCCGAAGCTTCAGGGTTTGAACCATACTTGACTGGCATATGACACGACTGGATGCATGAAGAACTTGATTTTACCCTCTAGCTCTGTAGGAAGCGGCTCAGAAGCATTTACGGTGAACAATTGCGGGACCGGATTCATCATACTCACCCTTGGAAATCCACATCTGGATAGTAAGAAATGGACAATGAATCAGCAAAGCAGTCTATAATAATCATAAATCTAACTGATCAATAACATGTAAGACCCAAGATATTGCTAACCTGTTGGAAAGTGCTTAGTGATGCCAAAATAGAGCCACCAATCCAGACACTGTACTTTCTCTCAGGAGGGGCAACCACCTTGATCTTCATGCTACTTGGAGCAAGGGCGGTAATTTCCTTGCTCATACGATCAGCAATTCCAGGGAACATGGTTGAGCCACCACTAAGCACAATATTTCCATATAGATCCTTCCTAATATCAACATCACATTTCATGATAGAGTTGTAGGTTGTTTCATGAATTCCGGCAGCTTCCATACCGACCAATGATGGCTGGAAAAGTACTTCTGGGCATCTGAATCTCTCAGCGCCAATTGTGATAACCTGTCCATCAGGCAACTCGTAGCTCTTCTCCACTGCTGAACTACTCTTGCAAGTTTCCAACTCTTGCTCATAATCAAGTGCCACATATGCTAGTTTCTCTTTCATATCACGTACAATTTCCCGTTCAGCAGAGGTAGTGAAAGAGTATCCTCTCTCAGTAAGAATTTTCATCAAGTGATCTGTCAAGTCGCGTCCAGCAAGGTCCAGCCGTAGGATTGCATGAGGAAGAGCATACCCTTCATATATGGGCACTGTATGGCTCACACCATCACCAGAATCCAGGACAATGCCTATTTAAAAATTCACAACTTCAATAAGAAGTTACCATGACAATAAGGGTTGAAGCTAGCCAAAAAGACTGAAGAAACCAATACAGGTCTCCCAAACATGTGACTACTGAACTGTACATGGTGGTCATTATTCAACAATCTTTAAAAACAAGTAGTGTCATCTTTTAGAAACCAGTTCAAGTTCAATATCAGTTTTAAACCAAACCTACTGCAATCAGAATAACCAGAATGGACCAAAGCAAAGTTCCCTGAGGAATAAAACCTGTTGTACGCCCACTAGCATATAGAGACAGAACAGCCTGGATGGCAACATACATAGCAGGCACATTGAAAGTTTCAAACATGATTTGGGTCATCTTCTCTCTGTTGGCCTTGGGATTAAGTGGTGCCTCAGTAAGAAGTACTGGATGTTCCTCAGGGGAAACACGAAGTTCATTGTAGAAAGTGTGGTGCCAAATCTTTTCCATATCATCCCAATTGCTTACTATGCCATGCTCTATGGGGTACTTCAAGGTCAGAATACCTCTTTTTGACTGCGCCTCATCACCCACATAAGCATCCTTCTGACCCATCCCAACCATAACACCCGTGTGGCGAGGTCGTCCAACAATGCTAGGGAATACAGCCCTAGGGGCATCATCACCAGCAAAACCAGCCTGCAAGCATTGTGCACAAAATGTAAAGGCTACAATTCTCAATTTCTACATCTTCATTTACTCACTCATTAAAAAATAGATAGACTAACCTTGACCATGCCAGTTCCATTGTCAACAACAAGAGGTTGAATGTCTTCATCAGCCATCTTTTATAATCTGCACAACACAAAGGAAATGAAAGAGTTATAGCAAATTGGCTAGACGGAAGGTTGTGCCATTCTATTTTTACAATCAACTCACTGGAACCAGAGGTAGAGGTAGAAAAACCCAAGCACGGAAAACTTAGACCAAAAAATAATACAATTTTGTTTTGCAAGAACCTATTACATGCATAAACTTAGAGATCAGAGGTACACATAGAATAAAGCATACAAAACAATATAAAAGACATGTCTAATTTCCAACACTAGAATATACAACGATCATATAGAAATTCGAACCGAACTTCAAATCCATTGCATCACACACACTGCACATAAAAGATCAACGCAACATAATTTGCCTAGACAACAAATTGAGCCATAAAACAGATCTAACTCCTACAGGAACAAATAAAGATAGGATGGTTTCGAATCCAGGACACATTATCAGAGAAACACTAAAGCATTAGGCATCCAGAATTTGAAAAAAGCAAGACCGGAAAAGGGGTTTACATGCAGCACAAAATTTACTCAAAATTCACCAGATTAACTAGCTAAAACAAGAAAGGATAAGGAGGATGCAAACGCACCTTTCAAACTTGAACTGTGCTGTTTGCAGGTAGAGGAAGAACAGGAAAGAATCAGTTCGATGAATTAGCAGCTGAAAGTGAAAGTATATTGACAGAGAAGAGGAACTACTCATATTTGAGCTTTATATATGAGCAGAGTTAAATTAGAGTGAAATGCGAGTGAAATGAAACCCAAGTGCATGTAGAAGATGACACTAGGCTCCGTTTGGTTTGAGTAGTAAATGAAAATTATGAATGGAAGGATTTTACAACTGCCCAAATCCAATGAAAGAGAAAAGTGTTTTTGGCAAATAAAAAAACCTGCAGCAAAGTTTGACTGGTATCGATTTAAACGAATTTGTTTACTTACTATGTGCCCATTCTTAGTTATAAATAATTGATATTTTCTGCTGTATATAAACATTTATCATGTCCTTAATAAAAAAATATATTTACTTAATTTAATTAGATTAAATATATTGATTTAGTTAATATGGTATTTATCCTCTAAAACACCCTAATCACATTATTTAATTTCCTCATTCTCTCCATTCCTTAATTATTATTAAGAGAATATCCATATGAGTAAATTAGAAAGAGATGAATAAACATTAAAATTTTGTCTTATGTTTATAACTAAGATTAACTTCCAAAATATATCTTATTTAATAAACAAAAGTAGTAATTGATGGGTTGATGAATACTTTTTTACTTACTAAAACATGTTTATTATATAGTCATGTAATATTTGTACCTGTGACCAAGATGATACTTTTTTCCCCTCTATGTGACCAAGATAATACTACCTCCAATCTTTAATATAACTATAAAAGATTTACTTAACTGATTTAGGCGGATTATGAGTTAGTTACGTTAGTTATTTGTAAATAAATAAATGCTAATTTTCTTAAAATATCATCCTTCGTCATAATTAACTTTATAGATAGAAACTTTTTAATTTGTGCAATCAATAGAAATATTTTATGAAAAAATTATAAATTTCAGAGATAAATTTTTTATTGTAGATTTTATTACTTCTTTTTTCTTCCTAAAGAAGAAGCATTCATTCACTAAAGCAATCTAAAAAAACACACTAGGAGAACAAAACGGGGGGAAAAACCAACTGAAGTTTAGAGAAATCTATCAACAATGATTATTTATTATAAAACTATAATCTTTCTTCAACAGCATAGTCAATTGAAGTGGAGGTCTTCAAATTCAATCAGTAGGACGCAACCCCTTCAATGAAATTTTAGTAACTCAATCAGTCATTCAATTTATTTTTCTGAAAATCCACAAAACATAGTGTAATTTTTTACTTGATATAATCAGTATTTTAATAGATGCAATTTTTTCCAACGGCATGCAATATATCAAGGGAAAATCTCAAAAAAAGACAGTAAAAATAAGAAAATCCCAATTCATGACAATAAGATTAAAAAATCCCAAATCAATCTATTTATACTTTTTTTTGTTTAATTAAGAAAATGTCACTGGATTTTTAACAACACAAGTTCATAATTCAAAATAAGAGTATCTCAATTAACAACGCCAGCACAAATAACTTATAGCGTAAATATGTAGTACCTAAATATTTCTGATGTTGTTAATTTAAATACTCGTGTTGTGAATTACGATACTCATATTGTTAAAAATTCAATGACATTTTCGTAATTATACAAAAAAGTATAAAAAGACTTATTTGAAATTTTTTAATCTTGTTATCCTAAATTGAAAATTTCCTATTTCTACTATCTTTTTTTAGAATTTTCCCATATATCAACTAAGTATAAAAGAAAAAACATTTAGATGCCGTAGAAGATATATTACATACCACTGAAAAAAATTATACATATTAAAGATAAATTGCACCTGTTTAAGAATTTGAGTCATTAGCTACTAGTTAGGTATTTTTTGACAATATATAATTTAATGTGAATTTTTTTTAGCAATTTTTCCTTTAATTTTTTTTAATTATTCTAGTTTTGACTTTTAATTTAGGGATTATAAAAATAATACAAAATAGTCTTATGACTTGTTAAGAGTAGCTCACTTGTAATTTACAAGTTATAAGATTTTTCTAATTTTTTTTAATTGTGACTAGTGTCAATTTTCCCTTTAATTTATTTGTTAAGCCAAACAAGGGATAGAGCCTAGAGAGAGGGAATGAGGGAGTCGGAACTTCTTCGGGGAGTGGAGGGAAGCTGAGGTGGATTTGGAATCCAGCAAAGTTGTCATTACCGTCCATGTCCCCCCTTGTTGATGATTTTCCAGGCTGCCACGTCACCACGGCGGCTATGATGGGCTGCCGGTTCTTTGTGGGCCCACTACAAGCCGACCATCCCCACAAAGTCTTGCTGTACTTTATCACTACCCACCTCCTCTTCTCATTTCATCAATTATTCATTGTTTTGTTCATTCCTCAATAACTTTTGCAAAATATATCTAATTTATAATAATGACTGAACATATTTTCCATCCTCTAGAAGAAACTATGTTATTTCTATTAATTAAATGTAAATTAAAACTGAATGTTTGATGTTGATATATCAACTTGTTGAATTAATTTATATTAGTGAGAAATTGATAACGAGGTACCATTATATTTTAGAGTTGGTTTGGATCTATTAAAGTTAAAAATATAATTTATTAAATTAAAATTTCAAAAAATGTTAATGAAACAAATTTTGTATGTATTATAATTTTAATATCTCCACTGCTCTATCGTTTCAAGAGTATTTTAAAAGCAAGTTAATCAATAATGTAATTTTGGGGAAAAAAAACCAAAAATATGATCAGATCATTGATCGCCAGTGATTTGAAATATTTTAATTTAATTTTAAATTTAAATTTAGTGTCACATGAGTATATAATTTCAGTACATTACCAAACAAATATGTCAAATGTTGGGGGAAATCAATATTCTCTATCAAATAATTTCAAAACAAAAAAATTGTATCGCCAACAAACAAAAAATGAATTATCAGTATATTATTATAATATCGATATATAAAATAGAATTTATAAATAATCCCACTGTTTATATCTGTACTAGCTAACATTATGAATCTATGCAACATATAAGCATACTACAATATTGAATCTATAGATAAGATAGTTATCGATGAGATATGAGCTTGTTTTTTTAATAAAAAATGAATTACGAGGAGAACGGTAATTTTGGGAGGGTTTAACTTTTGATGTATTTTAGTGAAAATTATATCTTCATAACCATAATTTTATTCGACTTGTGATTGCAATTTGTTATATAAGTCAGTAAATATTTTGTTAAAATTTTTATTTTATTTAAGAATGTAAATTAGGGAAATTGCGCAAGTTTAAAAATAAAATTTTATAAAGGGGTACATGAGATTATAAACTTTTTTGGGTGAAAAATGCATATGGACTTTACCAAGAGGCAATTTTGACACCACCATTATCTTAATACTAACGTGTCATATGGGTCTCATCAGGTGTCCAATATATTTTTGGGTGAAGATGCTTTTTTTTTTATGGTGGACTTTTGGTCTATGAATCCATCGAATTTTGTTATCTGATCGTAATCTGAGCTCTTAGATCCGGTAGGCCTGGGAACCAACTAGTTCAAGCGCTCCCAATCGAATAAGCCCAAAAAGTAACTATATCTTTAAGGTGCCATAGAAGAGAGAGCTACCAACAAAAATTATCTACACCTTCTATTCTTTGGGATTGAACCTAGGGTGAAGATGTAATTTTAATAATAATGTTTTATACTAGGAACATTTGACACTATTAAATTTTATTAAAATTTGTTGAAGTATGCACAAACTTTAAAAAAGAAACAATTATCTCAAAAAAGAGAGTAGCATGTGGAGCCTTAATGGGTAAGAATATTTACAAGACCCTTCCCAAAGAAACAATTTGCATGAAGTCAATAACATTGTTAAAATTGTCCTTATTTATAAATTTTACATATACTATAATTTAGCAACTTTTAAAACTTAATAGTGGGATACGACCATAATACAAAATATTATTGTTAAAATTGCATTTTCACCTATATATCTTATTAAGAAAGGTAAAGGTGCATATTTAATAAACAATTATTTTTTTAAAGGCGTCCAGCACAAATAACTATTTTGAAGTGTAAAAAAAAATATAAAGAATTTTTTTCAGGACAAAATTAACAACGCCGTTAACTACCATTACTTTTTTTTAACATGTGGGTCCCACTGTCTTTAACTGCCATTACTTTTTATTAAGATAAAATTAAGTTTTGTTGATAAAAAGACAAATACTGACATTTACAAGACAAAACATTTGAATGTTTAATTTTTTTTCATTTCTTAGATTCTTTTAAATCCCTTTGACTATGATATAAATGCATATATTTGTCTTGTAAATGTTCTCTAACCCCTAAAAAAATAGTTTGTTGTTAAATTTTCACCTTAACCTTCTAAAATATATTAAAATAATCGGTCCACATGTCAGAAAAAGTAATAGTAGTTAACAGTGTTGTCAAGTTTGCTCCTAAAAAATCCTCCATATCTATTTTCACACCTCAAAATAGTTATTTGTGTTGGAGACTTATGAGAAAAAAATTGTTTGTCAAATTTGTATCTTCACCTATTAAGAACTTTGAACATATATTCTTTATATTATAATAAAATTTAATTTAATTTGAATCATGAAAAATTAAAAACTAAAATATAAAATAATAGTAAATTATATATATTAAAAATTTATGTTCCTTCGTCTTTCAAGGCTTTGGGCCCCTTACGCCGCCAAGAGAATGGTGTGTATTTAATTAAATTAATTATTATTTAGTAGTTTTCTTAGTTGGATTGCCTACGTTGATGTGATCGTATGAGAATTGTATTAATATTTAATATTCACCAAAATTCAATTCAAAGTTTCAAACCCGCGTAATGTCAGCATTTTTTGCGCAAATTGCAATTTAGTCTCAAAAAATGAATTATACGATTAAATAGTCCCGTCGAAATCATGTAATTACAAAAAGCCCCTCGTGAAATCACATAATTATACCTGTTTTTTGCAGATGATCTTATTCTTTTCATGGAAGCAAATATGGAACAGGCAAGGGTTTGTAAAGCAATTCTTGATGATTTCTGTGAGGTTTCTGGACAGAAGGTTAATGCAGCTAAAACCCGTATTTATTTCTCAAAGAATGTTAATCATGCACGGATAACAGAGATTAGTGATTTCTTGGGATTTTCTCCATGTACAGACTT
>JBAGKO010002103.1:0-12108 GCA_037177275.1 Acacia concinna | reverse complement strand
GATTTGTGGATTAGGATATATGATTTTTAGAAGTTGGGATAAAGTTCTGAAGTAAAATCCTAACTGCTGAAAAGGATTATTTCGAAAATGGGTTCATATGACCTTGGAATTACATGAAATTTTATGAGAAACTAGTAGACATATATAGTTTCGAAATGGGCTTGGAACCAAGTCATTTGGAATGCTGTAGAGTTAATTGTGAATTTTGCAATGTGTCTGGACTGACAGGGCAGAACTCTGACTCGTGCTTTTTGTGTAGATTTTTAACTAGGCAAACCAACCTCATTTCTCATGAAATTTGGTGGGTAAATAGTAGGCATCCTAAGGTTTACAATGAGACCAAGAACATGTAAATTGGATGTCTAGAACTAGAGTTGTGATTTTTGCAATTTAGATGACAGAATCAGTGAAAACTGGAAATAATTGTGTAATGTGATTCTATAAAGTCATTTTCCTATGAAAGGGGACTTAATGGGAGTTGTGTGGGGTTTAGAATCACATTAATTGGAGTATCCTAAAAGGAGATGTGAATTTTCCTTGTTGGCACTGAAAATCTGAAAAAACACTGGTTCAGTATGATAGTAATTGAAATGATGCATGATTTAACAATTGGTCATTTTGATTAAATGCCAATTAAACTTTCAAAGGATTAGTTAGAGTTGAGAATTGAAATGACAACCAATGATATGATAATGAGTAGAGTTTTATTGAGTGGGTCAAGAAATAACATAAGTGCGATATGTTATTAATGATTAGAATAGTCGTTGACCACTCTACATGGAATTATGATCTGTACAAGATTTGATGATTGCCTGAGCTACGAGGTACAACCAGCAGGAGTCTGGTCTGGTAAAGGTAAATGGGTTGGAAAGTGCCAAAAGGTAGTAACTTGTCTTTCATTTGTTATAAGATACACTACATGTTGTTGTACACATCATGATCTGTTTGGTATGCTGTGTGCGGGGTGGTCGCCCGTGGCTTTAGGCCAGGGTGGACGCTCATACCAATAATTGTTGTATGCGTGCTGAGTGGTCTTCGAGCTGTGTGCGGGGGTAAACGCTCATGCAATGTCCTGCTGTGTGCGGGCACGAGTGGATGGCCTATATGGTATCTCTCGTTGCCAGGACCTACCTAGTGCTATGGTGATGTGTGAACTGTGTGTTCTACATCGATTGTTATTGTGATAATTCTGTTATATGATGATTGTTTAACATGTTGTGTGATGTTGTATCTTTATGAAATGACTTGTAGTTACTACTGAGATTCTCGTGAATCTCACCCTTTATTACAAATCATTTACAGTTCAGGGAAGTAGCTCGGAAGGCAAGGAGTGATGGTCGCAGATAAGTATAAGCTGGAAGAAGCTTAATTAATTATTTGTTTGGTTGGTTGTCAATTTGTATAAAATCCTCTGTTATATTATGTTTTAAGTTGCCTGTAAGGCTGTGTTGTGTATAAAGAGACTGAGATATCATTTTTCTGGTTTGCCTTGTAAGGCTTTGAGTTGTATAAAGAAATAGAGGTAGTTATATTTGTAAAGTGTTGTTAAATTGTAAATTCCTAAAAAGGAAGAACATCAATGCCCAGGTACCTCAGGTAATCACCATTTTACTAATGGCTGTTTAAGGGTAGTAACAGCATGGTTAAGGTTGTTATAATTACAGAATGCATAATGAAGTTAGCTCTGTAATTAAATATGTGATTATTGAGAAATAATAGAAAGGAATGGTTAGAATAAAAGACTCTGTTACTACCTAACGTAATTAGTAAAATAAAAGGTTAATATTAAGAGTTTGAATCACCGGTTTGCTGTTTTGAAATTGATTTTCAAAGTTTAAAATTTTTCAGAAAATCTGTTTACATCACAGGATCAAACCCTAAGTTTGGATTTAATTTTCTAAGTTATTTGTGAAGCTATTTTACTTTCCGCTGCGTGGTTCATAATTCTTTACGAATTAACCTATAAGGAATATGACTAGGAAGGGGTGTTACATTTATCTCACCATCCTTCTAAGGGCAAGTGAAAAAGAATTTTGGCGAAATATGCTTTATTCTATCTCCCTTGATGTACCCTTCCTTAGTTGGGCAATACATGCAGTATTATCCTCATATAAGGTTGTTGGGATCATTTTGGTTGAAGATAAACCGCAATTGGTTTGTATGTGATGTATCACTGACCTCAACCACACATATTCTCAACTTGTTTCATGCATTGCTAGAATTTCTGCATGGTTAGATGATGTAGCTGATATAGTTTGTTTCATAGATCTCTACGAAATTGATGTACCTCCACATGTAAATAGATAACATGTTTGAGATTTACCATCATGTGGATCAGGTAAAAATCCAGTGTCTGCATAACCAATTAATTCATGCTTGGATACATTTTAGTAGAATAACCCCATGTCTATAGTGCCTTTGAGGTAACGAAGAATGTGCTTTACTCCATTTCAATGTCTTCATGTTAGTGAAGAATCATATCTTGTTAATAAATTAATAGAACATGATATATCAGGAAATATGTGATTAGTAAGATACATTATAATTTCAATAGCACTTAGGTATGGTACTTCTTGACCAAGTAATTCTTTATCACCTTTTTTGCAAATTACCCAAGATCTAATGCATCTTCATTTGCTTGCAATGGCCTTGCCATCGCTAGGGTAAATAATGGATATGACTTATCAAGTCCTCCATTTGAAATTCTTTCCTCAAATGATAAATTGTCCTTTGAAGCTCTTCAGGAGCTCCAATCATGTTGATATCATCAACATAAATAACAATTTTAGCAAACTCACTTCTAGATATTTTCATAAAAATGTATGGGAATATTAGATCATTTTTCTATCATTCCTTTTAAAGATACACACTGAGATGGTACCACATCCACCCTAATTGCTTCAGGTCATACGGTGACTTAGTTAACTTAATTAAGTATCATTCTTGAGAACTTGAATGGGATGCTTATGACATTTTGAGTCCTTCAGGGACTTGTGCTTTTGGCACCTTTAGTATTTTAGGGTTTTTATATAAATATCATTGTCAAGTGAACCATATAAATATGCAGTCATGACATCTATTAAACACATATCAAGCCTTTCATTTACTACTAGGCTAATCAAATAACAAAAAGTAGTTGCATCAACTTCTGGTAAATACGTTTCTTTAAAATCAATATTGTGTCCTTGTGCAAATCCTTAAGCTACAACATGTGCCTTATATCTTTTCTCTTTTGTACAAAGACCTATTTGTATCCAACTGGCCTTACATCTTCAGGTATAAGGACTACAGGTCCAAAAACTTTTTGTTTAGCCAATGATTTCTATTACACATTAATGGCATCTTTCCATAGGAGCCAATCCTTCCTTTGTTGCCACTCACTAATAGATTTTGGCTCATGATCCTCATCATCATTCATTAAAGCATATGTTATATTATAATCAAATATGTTGTCAATGTTGACTTCATTTTGGCCCCATCGTAATCAATTTATAACATAATTTATTGAGATATCATTCTTTTCACACATTTTAGGTACCTGAGTCTCTTCTTGGACTACTACATTCTCTTCTATAGATAATGACTCTTCAGGAGATGCTCTTCTGGAGCTACTAACTTTTTTGATTATCCTCTACTTGACCATCTATATTCTTGGCTCATTTTCTTTTTTGAGGATTTTTATATTTAAAATGATGGGCCTTCCACGCTTCAGACATGCTTTAGATTCATTTACAATCGATCATCCTTTAGGGACATCAATTCTAATTGGAGCATAAGTAGTTGGGACATGTGACTTTATCACTTTCTTTGGGTCCGTAAATGCTTCTGGCATTTGATTAGCTTAGCTCTACAAATTAATTATGTTTTTGAACTCTCAGTTCATATTTTTTTCTACGAGGATCAAGATAAGACAATGATAATTCATTCTAACTAATCTCTTTTACCCAATTACGTATTTTCTCCCCCTAATGTTGGGAAAAAAAATTTATCACAATGACAATCGGTAAATCTAGCTATTAATAAATCTCATTTAGTTCAAAGGAGATTCATACCTAACATATATGCCCATTTTTGTGCATTATGGTGGTGCTATTAGCACATATACTGCACACCTAAAAAATTCTTAAATAAAAATATTAGGTTCTTGACTAAAAACCATTAATAAGGAGGGAAACCTTTATATAATTTGTTGGCTTGATGCATATTAACATTGCCACATACAAAATGGAAAGTCCTCAAGTAGAGATTGAGAGATTATATCTCATAAGTACATGCCTTGTAATCAATTGTGCAACCATTTAATCAATAATTCTACTAATCCATTTTGCGTATGAACATGAGCCACAAGATGTTCAACAATTCTGAGGGACATACAATGTTCATTAAAATCTTATGAATTAAATTCACCAACATTATCAAGTCATATTTTATTAATAGGATGATCAGGGTAATATGCTCTTAATCTAATCAATTGAGCAAGCAATCTCACAAACTTTAGGTTGTGAGAAGGTAATAAGCAAACATATGATCATTTATTTGGTGCATCAATTAAAATTATATGGTAACTAAATGGTCTATATAGTAGGTGTGATGGCCCACAAATATCTCAATGTATCCATTATATAAAAGTTAGAAATTCACTTTCTATTTTGCTTGGTGAGGGCAACACAATCAATTTTCTTTTACAACATGTAGCACATGAAAAATTATGAGATTGTGGTATTTGCTTGCACACACTTCAAGGTATGTCCATATGGATTCCCAATTATATTCTGCAACGTGAATGACCTAGGATGGCCTAATCAGTCATGCCAAATATTAAGTCATTAGTAAACTTATGGTTTACAATTAAACTTATGGTTTTTATTAGCAAACTTTTAGTTTGCATTATCATTTGTAAACTTCTGGTTTACAATAGTATGTGTAAATCATTTAGATATAATTCTTCATGATTTATATCAATAAGGCTCATTCTTTATTAAAAGAGACATATAACATAATTAAAATTTTCATTCAAAATAACTCATACTTGTATTCCAACGATCTCCCCCTAAAATATGAGTTATAGAAATATATATTAGTTCTTCAAGACTATATCTGCTTGTTAGTAGTTCTTCGGGAACTATGTTTACAACATTTCTTTCTTGTTATGTAAAGATCTCCCAGAGACGCACAATGTTCTTCAAGAACTATCTCCTTACTATAATCAATATGTCTTTATGAAAATTATTACTCTTTAGAACCCTTTTACTACATTAATAAACTCAAAAAAAATTTAAAGAGATTCATAAGGGTAAAATCAAACTGAATATAATAAAGATTATACAACAATGATACTGAGATAAGTAAAATTTGAGGGGAATGTGTGAGAACAAATATAACATACCTTATCAACATTTTGCTCCAACATTTCCCAACACATAAAGTCAATTGATGTTAAATAATCACAAACATAAGAATCAATATCTAATAAAAGGCATATGATGTACAAGAATCTCATCTACAAACATATTAAGATGCTTTCATTTTCCTCAAGAGCTTCTTGACATATAAGATATTCTAACAATGGCATTTGAGGCTATACATTACACAATAGCCTCTCTTGATAATTGGTCTTAAAGACTATTGCGTTTAAGTAGCATAACTCTTTATGAGTAATTAGTCTTTAGGACATTATATGTGTCATTTGATATTTTAAACATAAGTCTTCTAGACTTTAATTAGAGGGCCACAATTTTCCTTCCTCTCCTAGCTGCCATCTTAATATTATATGGCTTCTAACCTTTTGTTCATGAGAAAACATAATTATGTCTTTTGACTTTTTATCTTCAAGATAAATAAAATTATATAACTTCTAACCTTTTTGAGGAATTGGTATTATATGGACTCTTGCCCTTTTACCTTTGAGAAATTAGGTAAGGCTTCTGGTATTTTATTTTAATGAATTGTGATTATATATGGCTTCCGACCATTCAATAAAATAATAAAAGGGAAAAGCATATGGCCAATCAAAAGAATATGGGTCAATAATAAAGTAGAGGTTAAAGGTCACATGATTTAAATATTTTAATCTAGTCAATGTGTATTAACATTTTTTGGGTGAAGATAGCCATGCATAAGTTCACAATAAAGTTCACACACGTGTATTTATACACTTGTATCTCATGAGATTTACATGTATTTAACCATTCACTTTGTTTCAAGTATATCACAAACAATAAATGATATTCCATCTCATTCGCAATAATTAATGAAGAATATCTCTGACTTCTGTTTCCAACAAATAATAGGAGACCTATAATCTCTGAGCTAGATTTTCAAAGTAGAAAGGGGAGTAACCACCGTGTATGTCTATGAAAATAGGACTCTTAACTCCCAAACAATTTAAATTGCAAAGAAGAAAAGAAAAATACCTCAGTTACCAAAATCAAATAAATATTAACCATGAAATATGTATATGCTTATCGAACTATATCATAAACAATAAATGATATTGTATGGTTATTGGACAAACAATAGGATGAAAGAAAAGAGATTGCGTAAATCTCATGGACCCGTCATTGCAAAAATAATAATAATAACCACCATCGTTTTAACCTACAAGGCTATCTTCTATATTTGAATTTTGAATATCAATTAGTTAATACTAACAAATATTAGGGGAATATTAAGGTAACAAATTTGCTATCTTAAATATATTTAAAGTTACATAGATAGAATACGGATCCTATAAGAAAATTCTTCTAGAAATATTGTACAAACCACCAAAGATCAAAAGAATAACTTTCTCTAGCAAGATCAAATGACTAACATGGAGCACCACACATACCTTTGCAGCAACTAAATCAAATATTAATACCGGGCATCAAGATGTACCTTGAGGATAATATTACAACGCATAATTAATTATCCTATAACTTATTCGGTAGAGTCTTGTGCTAATAACGTGTTATAAATAAATGGGGGAGAGAGATAAAATATGATAGCAAGAGAGAACAATTCTCATTAACTATCAATGGGTTGTCTAGTATATAATACATGCCTTCTATTTATAGGCATAACTATACAATATTAATAGAATTAATATCTGTAGATTTGATGACAATAATATAATAATATATAACTAAAGGATATTGAAGATATTAGATATAATGGGAGATATGAACATCCACACAAATATTATATTCTTAATAATAAAATAATTTTCCACCTTCAAATATTTTTCAGTATCTACATTGTCCTATTTTTTTTCTAAAAAATACATTTAGCACTGTGAAGTATTTTTCCAATGTTACATAACATCATAAAATAATTTTTGTGTATCTAAGACCATAAAATATTTTTCTAGTTGCAACTACCAGTTTAAACTTAAGATGCAATTTAAACATCTAAAATATTTTTTCAGTAGCACTCAATATTATAAGATGATTTTCCTTTTGAATATTTTTTAGTATCTAAGGGTCCCTATTTTTTTTTGAAAAAAATACATTTAGCACTCTGAAATATTTTTATTGTGCCACCTAGTCTTCAAAGTGCTAAATGTATTTTTTTAAAAAAAATGATAATGTAAATACTGAAAAATATTGGGTAAAGGTGCTTAAATGACCTCCAACATTTTTCAAAAGATAAAAAGTAACCTTCAACATTTTTTTATACCAAAAGTAACCATAAACACTTAAAAATGGGGCAAAATGTTAACCACCGCTAAGCCAAAATAAGCTAACTATTAATTAGGTCTAGTTTGACTTAAATAAGTGACATGGTAGGTGAGTTGGACCCTAATGTGTGTTAATGTTGTCTAAGTGGAAGTCAAACATCTCCAGCAAGGTGTGGGAAAGGAAAACCTTATGCAAAGAAAGAAAAAAAGTATGGAAAAACGTATCCCAAACACACAAGTGAACATATTGTTGTAACTCAATCTAGATGTGCATTCACGAGCAGAGACATAGAGAAAGCAAGACAGACTGACAGAGAATGATGAGGAACTAATTGATCATGATACATTGAAGATCTAGAGGAAAAGATAGAAGAAAAGGACCTGTGAAATCTGAAGGAAAATAACACTTGCGCATGTATGAGATCACAAGGAAGAGGACGAGGGGCCAAAACTGAGATCGTGATGGAGAGATCAATTATTGATGTTTGAGATCAACTAGAAGAGATCGATGATGCCACAATGAGAATCGTGAGGAAGAGGAATCTGGCACGTGAGTTGAAGCTCAATGTCTTAAACCTAAGAAGCTTGAAAGGTAAAGAGAATTGACCTTTAATGACCTTTATTGGTGCGACTAGCTATGCAAGGCTGAGAGATTTGTTTGCAAAAAACTTCCATTGAACTAGCAACAAGGAGAAATCAATGGTAAGCATTTGGGACCCAATTTTTTTTACAATTTGACACAGTGAAATGCTTGGATTGACCTTTAATGAATTTTTCTTTTTGCATGTGTAGATAATATGGCCTCTAATCCCCAAGAAAAGGTGTAATGGATGTATCAAAAAATACCATAGATACCCTTGAACAGAGGCTACTTGATAAGGTAAGCAGAATTTGTGATTTCGCGACAAAGGGTTTAAAATTTAATACAAAGCTAGCAATAGAGGATAGCATGTTTTCAGACAATGTTAGAGCTTATGAATTGAACAAGGGAATGGATTTAACTGATGATAAGGGAGTGGGTGTCACTAAAGATGAAAGTAAAATAGAAATGCAAAATAATGAGAGGGAAATTGTTGACCATGTAAGTGTATAAGATGTAATTGAGGAATTACATGTGTTTGATGACATAGAGATAGATGATGATGATGAAATTGAGTTTATTGGTGTAAAGGGTTTTAATGAAGGCAATGTTGGTATTGATGATAATGATTGGTCAGAGGGTGTGTATGATAGTGATGACAAGGATGAGTGTGAAGTTGTGGATAAAGAGGATGATAGTAGTGAAGATGAAAGCTATGTGGCATGTAGTGCAAGCTTAGACACAGAGGAAAGTGTTGATTATGATGTTGAGATGTGTACTGAAGAGGAAGGCAGTGATCATGAAGAGGATGATATTGCCTCACAGAATGGTACTAACCCAATTGAAGAAGGCGATAACATTAGTGAAGGATCGAGTAAGAAACCATTATTAATGCTTGGCATGACATTTGTGGATAAGATACACTAAAGAGGACAATAAACATGTATGCTATGGAGAAGGGTGTTAACCTTATATGAATAAGAAGTACAAAAAGCTTAATAAGAGTGGTATGCGATGAGGGATGCCCTTTTAACTTATTTGCCTCAAAGGATGGGTTGAATATAGGGTTCAAGATAAAGGCTTTATTGGATGAACATAGATGTGTTAGGGTGTATATGAATTGAAGAGGAAGTGTTCAGTGGTTAGCTAATTACTTTAAGGAAAAGGTTCAAGAGTCACCCAAGTTTAAGCTTAGAGAGATGAAGCAAGAAATTGTGAGGCAATTTACTTTGCACGTAAGTTTGTGGAAGTGTAAAAGGGCCAAAAGAAGGATAATACAAGAGCTGGAAGGCAGCTTCAAAGATCAATTCATGAAGTTAGAGGCCTACTGATAAATTGATATTTTTACATATTTTATCCTCCCTTATTTAATTAATTTGGGAATTATTTTAGGCTAATTTGGATTTATTAGGGAATATTTAGATAAATAGCTAATTCTAAGAGATAATATAAATATGAATTAATTAGATATTATTTGCGCTTGAATTAATAAGATTTTATTTTCTTTTTTTTTATAGATTAATATTTCCAATTATATGATATATCACGATCTTATTTAATTCTTGCAGATAAGAAAAAGATTAAATCCAATGGTGCATAATTAATTTGAGAATTTTGATGAATATCTAATAGACAGATTTTATTGGGCTACTTAAATTTCGATAGATAATGATTGATATCTAAAAGATTTTCTCTCCTTCCTAATAGATGACCTAATTGCTGCCTATATATAAGAGTGAAGTACACCGCTAATCCAATTATCCCTATCACCACTACACGCACGCATCCATTCATCACCACACCTTCCATCCCCTCACTGTCAATTACATGTCCCTCATCCCTTCACCCACCTACACCAATTAACTCCCTAGTTCTATAATTCACACATAACACCAATCTCAATACTTCACATCGTTCATTAGTATTTCCAATGGCATTGGGAAGAGGGGACAATGTGATGGCAGTGTGAGGTAGTTTGGGAAGAAAATTGGGAGGAGTATGGAGGAAGACTAGAGCTAGGAGTTATAATTGAAGACCATAAGGGAGTTTCTTTCCAATTATTATTTTAATTTAAGACTTTTAGTTATTTAGTTTTAAGTAATTTTGAGTCTGTGTTTATTGAGAACAATCTAGTTTTAGATTGTAGACATATTTTTTAATTGAATTAATATTTTGGATTGATTTATGATCAAGCATTTGATAGGGTGTTTGTTTGCAAACCTTTCAATTGCATTTGAGTTATTAATTGAGTTTTCATTATTAATTTAATTGTCAATTGGGTTTATTCTCTTGATTGTTTGATTGAGTTGGATAATTGTTTAGTTGTTTAATTAAACAATTGTAGACATCAATTCTAAAAATTAATTTAAAAATATTTGTGATTGGTTTTAATGAGTTTGAGTAACTAACTCTTAGTTTGTTTTGAGTTCTCTAATAGATTAATTGTTATGAACTTCAGGGTTTCCCATGTTTCAATTAGGTAATTATATTATGTTAATTCCAATTATTTTAAATATCCCTTTGATCTTATTAATTGATTAATTTAGGCGAAGAAAGTTAACTCTATGTGAATCCTAAGTTGTTCCATTCACCATAATTGAATTGAATATCGTTTTATTTAGTCTTTTTATTTTATATTTTCATTTACTCTTTTCATAAAAAAAACCAAAATCCCCAAAAAATTGAATTCTCATATAGATTTTAGAGTCATTGCATTTTTCATTTAATTAGTTTAGTTGCATTTAGATAATAGTGTTTTTAGGTCCATAAATTTGCATATTTTCTCACCCATAAACTCAATTCTAAAGAAACACATATATTACTCCTTGAGAGAATGACCTAGGTTGACCCTAAACTACATATTTATTTAAGATTTAGTTAATTGACTGCTTTAGCGACAAAGGCAGGGTAACATCATTAGCTTTTATCCAATTTGTGTTTACTCAACTTAAGTAAGGGTATAATATCATTGCTAAATTGCATTATTATTAACAAGTTATTGTAGAAACAATACTTTACTCATTTTTTATTGCTTAATAGGCCTGTGCAATGGTGCCACGTGATTAACCAAGGTTCAATCCACAACATGTTTGAAGCCACCAACATGTGTTGATTCTAGTAGAAAGAACTTTAGCTCTTTAAATAAGAGATCTTCAGTTTGAGCCCATCTAAATATAGAAAACTTCTGAGAATATATACCCCTAATTGAATCGAATAAACAATACTCAAATCCAACCTAATCATATATAGCTATATGAAAAAACCCAATATAGTATAAAGATTGTGAGACACGTAAGTAGTAGGGTTTTACAAAGTAATCCCTTCGTTTTATGATATGAGAAACAAATGTCACATATGCTCCATTTGATATTCTTAGAAACATTGAGAGATTGTTTTATTTTTCATTTCTTGTTTTCATAGTTTACCCTTATAATGATCCTACTTGATGTTAATATATTAACATCACCCATTCTCTCTCTTATGCAATCACATTTATTACTCTTATTTTTAAAATATGTATTATTCTCTCTCTTATATAGTATTCTTTAGAGTAAAATACTCTTATCATTTTGGGGCATTTTTTTTAAAAAAAGACTCGATCGAGTCGGTCGAGTCAACTTGGATTTGGCCGAGTCAGAGGTCAACCTTGTCAACCGGACCGGACTGGGGTCCAACCGGCCGATTTTTCGGTTCGGCCGACCGGTCCGGTCCGGTCCTTCATTCATTGAATTATGCCATAAAATAAAACAATTTTTTAACCTTACCCTTATTTAATATACACAATACCAAATAAAATTAAAGTCAACATGAAAAAAAGTGAGGATAAAGTTGTAGATTCACATCAAAATTTTAATAAAATACCTTATAAATA
>JBAGKO010002093.1:0-12109 GCA_037177275.1 Acacia concinna | reverse complement strand
AAGACCCGTGGCAGATGATGCCATCATCATCTTTGACTCATATTGCCGATTAGCCTTGGGGGATGCTTGTAGATTTTATTTTACTAGACAGCTCAGCCACCAAGTAGTAATCTATGTTAAGGAACATATAACCGACCGATCGGACCTCAGTCCGGCCCGGTTGTAATATAGGACCGTTGGCTGAGCCAACTTGGCCAAATCCGAGTTGACTCGACCGACTGGTCAACCTGGCCGAGTGGCCAGTTTGACCAAGTCTCTATTTTTTTATAAAAAAATTCCACTTGCGCTGAAGAACTAAAGATGAAGAATTGAAACTCAAATATAAATGAAGATGGCGGAAGAAACATAAGTACATAACAGAGGAGAGAAGAGAGGACAGAGCAGACATAAGTTGAAAACCAGAGAAGAGATCTCCAGGCTTCACTTTAGCATCATGGGTTATTTCGGTGAGGCCCAGGTGAGAGAAATTGCATGGGCTCTTGAGAACAGTGGGGTCTGCTTCTTGTGGTCTTTGGGAAAGCACCCGCTGGAAGGTTCAAGAATCGTTGCTGATTACTTTGAAATGGTGCGTGAGTTGAAGATTGATGTGGAGATATCATTGGATTATAGGATGGATAGCAAGAATGGAAGCAACTAGGGAGTGATATGTGGGGAGATAATAGAGAAAGGTATAATGGAAGTGATGGATAGAGAAATTGAGAGGAGGAAGAAGGTGAAGGTGTGAAGCAGATGAGTGAGTTAAAAGGCAATAACGAGACCAACTACACCCACATGGCCACATTTACTGCAGTAACAGTAATGGCCCTCACTCCCTACCAAACCCAAACCACGTTCATCATCTCCTTATATTTAAAAAATAGTAAGAATAATAAGAATAATTATATATATATGTTTAATTTTTATATTTAAATATAGTGTTATTTTATTATTGTCAATTAAAATATAATATTTTAATATAGTTGGTTCAATGACCGATTCAACCCCCGGTTCGACTCGGTTGAACCCTTTAAATCCATACCATGACCGGTTCCTTACTCGGTCTGGTTTTTTGTACCTTGATCTACGTTCACATAATTTAACTAACACTATCTCTTTGTTAGGAACAAATGTAGGAAACATAAGGCTTGAAGAAGCTATTGGAGAATGCCATACTAAGGAGCAACGTGGCACCTTAAATCGAGATGAATCCAACTCGACTATCTTCCCAATTGAGATAGCCCAAAATGGCAAAGTTATCCACCTATCAGCGATTGAATGGATCCTTCCCAGTCTACCCGATGAATTGCTAAAGAAGATTAAGGACCTAGAGGCCATTGTGGCTAGAATTCCCGGAATGCCTACCCCAATGAAGAAAAGTCATTTAAGTAGCTTTGCAGATTCTTTGTTCGCTGACGAGATTGCCTTGAGAGACCTGCTAAAGAAGTTTATTTTCCCCCATATTAGACTGTGTGATGGTACGACCGACCCTGACGAGCACATGACGCACTATAGACAATGGATGCACACGGTAACGATCCTTAGGGGAATACATTAGGCATGCATGTGTAAGGGCTTCAGATCTAGCCTAACAGGGCCAACGATGGAATGGTTCATGTCCCTACCTTCCCAATCTATAACAACCTTTACTGACTTAAATGGTGCATTTGTCCAGCAGTTCCCTAACATCAAAATGCTCAGAAAGCAACCAAATGATCTGTACAAAATAACACAGAGGAGGGGCAACTTTGCACGAATTCTTAGGGTGCTTTAACCAAGAGAAAGTCAACATACCCAATTATGATATGGCTACGTCCATGTTTGCCTTTTGAAAAGGTTTGTTGCCTGAATCTGACCTCTATAAGGAACTAACAAAGTACACTTGCAGTACGATGGAGGATGTGTTAGCTCAAACTTGGGCTCAAATCAAGTGGGAGGAGGATGAAATGAATGAAAGGCAGTACTAGACACAAAGCGATAAGTCCAATAAGTATGCCAGGAACCCTCGACTTCCTAGTAAAGGGCGAAGAGCTTAACCTTACCCGATTACAGTCTAGAGCAAAAACAATCCCTCATCGTGTCTTCAGTAACAAATAATTTATCCTCCAAAGGTTAGAAGAATATAACTTCTCTATAAACAAGAGAGATCATTGCATCTTTAGATGATTTAGGGGTCAGTGTAAGGTGGCCTCCAAGGATAAAAAAGCTAGCAGATCAGATAGACAGGACAAAATGGTGTGACTTTCGATATCACCACGACCATCGCATTATGGATTATATTACCCTACGATTAGAGGTTGCAGAACAGCTAAAGAAAGGATGGTTGACTCACTTATTGAGGAAAGAATAAACAGACATAAGGGGGAAAGGTCCAAAACTGTCACCCCTGCACCATAATATCCTCCCCAAAACGCAAGGACTCTAAACTGCATTACAGAGGGATCACTTCTGGTACTCATGGACAATGTCGATGTCCTTTCTCTGCTTTTAGTGTCACATTGGATCACTTCTCTACAATGTCTAAATAGACCACAATGTAAAGGCATTACTGTATGCTACTAACATTATACTACAGGCTCCTCTTCCTTTCACTCCCTATAGTTTTCCTCTTTGCATATAGGTCTTTCCTTGGATTCTACTTCAATTGTTGTGAGATCTTCCAATCCTCTAGAAATTAGGGGCATTGACTCATCCTGAATCCCTTATTTAGGGAGTTCAAAATATTAGGATGTTACATTCCTCTCTCTTTGAAATAAATTTTGCCCTTGAAATTTAAAACATACCTTATGAGAATAGCTCTGGGTAGTTACTTCTCATTTTATCTTCTGTTTCTAATGCTGCTTATACTCCGCAACACTTTTTCATATCACCTTAACTAGTAGGATCATCTTTTTCCTTAACTTTTAACTTACAATCCACGATCCATTCTTATCTCATCTCAAAAGACAAATTCCCTTTTAACTCTACATCATCATATTGTAAGGGATCTGGTCGAATCTTCCTCTATTAGGAAACTTGGAAGATATTAACATTTAGCTCACATTTAGGGGTAGAGTCAGTCTGTACACTACTGGACCTACTTTGGAGAGAATATAGAATGGTCACACATACTTAGCGCAATCTTCTCACCTTTGTGGATTGATCGACTCCTATAGTTGGAGAAACTCTTAAAACACATGGTCTCTAACCTCATACTCTAATGGCTTTTCCCTTATATCAACGTAACTCTCTTGCTGACTTTAACCGCTAGGACCTTTTGTCTCATGTCTCTGATCCACTCAGAGGTTCGATCCACTACCTAAGGACCATACAAACTTCTCTTATTGAGTTATGTCCAATCTAAGAGAGACTTACTCTCCTCCCATCTCATGCCATACCAAACCTCTTTCCTTTTCCTTTAACGATAGAACAAATTGAGATTTGATCTAACTGACAACCAAGTATCCATAAAATAGTCAAGGGTACTATTTCTATAGACTAATTAACCTGTTGATAAAACCCTATATTTACATGGTTTTCTTAAGTGTTTTCTAATGATTTGCAACATTTTTACCCTCATTATGCATGTACTTATAGATTTTGGGATTACATAGATTCATGCATTGCATTTTGCTATTTTAGGGGTAAAAAGGGTCAATTTCCTCTTCTTATTTGAAATTTCTTGTTTGGCCTTCACAAAGCTTTTTTATATCATTTTCAGGCAATTAGAGAAGGACTTGAAGCCCAAGACAAGAGCATTAATGGAGCCAAAAATTTACAAAAGTCAAAGCACAGATGGGAGTATTTCTGCCTCTCCAGGTCGTGACTTGGACATCTGAGGTCGTGACCTGGATGCCCTTAGTGGAGCCTTGCGTTTTGGAAGTTAAGTTAAGGCTAATGTGTCTTCTATCTTCCTAAGTCGCCACTTGACACATCTGAGGTTGCGACTTGGCCCCCCAAAGTGAAGCTGCGTATTTTAAAGTATGGTTTTCATACTCCCTATATAAACATGATGCAACTACACAAGAAAGGCGTTAACAGTCTGCAGATTTGTGGATAAGTTGCCACCTTCATCTTCTCTCAACCTCACCTTATTTCCATATCAAATCCCTTCACTTTCCTCCATTTTCCTACTAGTTTTCACCATCCAAGCCCATCAGAATCATTCCTATCATCTTCACCTTTTTTATCTCATTTTAGCTTTTCCCATGGTTTTTATCTGGATCAATGACTGCAGTCAGTGTAGAAGCATGAGAGGCTAACTTTCTAGCCTCTTAGTGATGGGGAACTAGGCTTGAGTTCACTCGATTCAATAGGGGAGTACTTTTCTGGTCTAAGTTATCATTTTCTCTTTTGTATCAAGATTTTCTAGATTTAGGAATTTCTGTACTTTTGTGGAATTTGATGATTATGATTGTAATTTTTGAACTTAGACTATGTATTGTGACTGGATGGGATGTTGTTATTATTGAGTGATTTGAATATATATATATTTCCATGTATTGAAGTATAGTGTTCATTTAATCTTGTTAGTGATTATCAATAATATTGTATGTACACTTGGCGCCCTTGGTTGTTGATTAATAATCTAGGGAATTTGCATCACCCACTCCATTTGCACTCTAAGTGGTTATTAACAATGCATTAGGAAATGTTAAACCAATTTTGATTAAAGTGAAGTTTAACATTGACTAAGGCATTGGACCCAAGTGTTTGCTTGGGGTTTTCAATTTGACTTAGAGAATTTAAACTCCCAATTACATTTTCAGAACAAGGATAGCCAAGTTTTTATCACTAAGGGACTAACTCATCAATTTTTCCTATTATCCAAACCACTCCATCATAATTTAAAAATACTAAAAATATTTATTCTCTTTTGCATTTTTACATTTATTGCACCAATACAAACCATTTGAAAACCCCATATTTTCTTTACCCAATTCATTATGTTTTCATCAAAAACCAGTTTCTAGGACTTTACCAATAAGCGCTCCTCGAGAAGAACGATTGGATTGTGCCCTATACTACATTATTAGGTGCAATCACATCTTGATGGCCTAGAAGGCGACATTTCGTAGTTTCATCAATGGCACCGTTGCCAGGGAGCCAATAAATTGGTTCCCTAGTAATTGGTTTTTGATACCATTGTGATTTTGGTCAATTCTCGTTGAGTTTTAGTTTTAGGGATTCATTTTTGTGCATTTCATAGCATCAAAATTTTTGAGAAATACAAACAAAAATTTTATTTTCTATACTTTTGCATTTGCATTCTTGCATAGCATTTTACATCTTGTTTTGCTTTGATCCTAAGTGTTTTTGCCAATTCCTTGTAATTTTGAACTTTGTGCATAGTGAGTCACATCTAGTTACAATACTTAGAATTTTGTACATATTTTAAGTAGTTGAGCTTCTGCTTACTAAAGTCGCTACTTGCATAGTGGCTAGTCATGACCTCACTCTTATCCTGTCCAGTCTTGCTCTCTGGAATCTCAAGTCACAACTTGACTTCTGGCTTGTCGCGACCTGAACCTTCTGTTTTTCCAGGATTGATCTCATGTTGCTGAAGTCGCGACCTCATTTTTTTCCTTTTTCTTTTCTAGTTTTTTCTCTGTGCACTCAAGTCGTGACCTCACATTGTTGAAGTCGCGACCTAAGCAGTCTTTTCTCTGATAGTTTGTTTTAGGTTCCAAGACTTACTCTTTGTACATTTTTTTTATCTCTTCACATATTTTTAGAGTTTATAACAATTCTAAATCTCTCTCCAAACATTCTATTTGCTAATTGTTAGTAACTAGTTGCTTGTGTAGTTGTGGCTATCTAGGATTGTATTGGATTGCATGCTGGCCTTGACATTATGTTAAGGGTTATCCTTATGTGTGATTTCCAACTTGTTATCTTTGTTTTGACATTGTATGATGTGTACACTCTTTTTCTAATATCTTGAGTGTCTTGCTTTATACCATATTTTCCATGTGGAATCCATACCCTTTGTCACTTCTACTAAGAGAATCAGAGACCCACTATATTCATTGTCAATCTTATTGGCATGATTCCTTCTATTGCCCTACCCATTCACAAGCACCTCACTGTGATCCTAATGAATTCATGTCTCCCTGTTGCTATTGTAATGATCCTTGGCATACCGGAGTGACTTGTAACAAAGATATCCTTATTCAAGAGACCTTAGATAATATGGAGAGGCAAATAAATGTTTTAATTCACCAAGCATAAATGTATGGTACTTCTAGAGCACGTGAAGAGGAAATTGATTTCTTAATCATGATATGAAACATTTGTATGATAGTTTGAGAGAGTTTATAGGACACAAAATTTCAATTAATAATCAAATTCAGAGTATGAGAAATCTTCCAAGTATGCCTAGCCCTAGGATTTTAGATGAGTAATCTTATATGGGTAATTGTGAAGTACCTCATTCTCAAGGGTCCTGCACTTGTTTTGGAGCGAATATTTGTAGGAATTGCTTTAATGCCATCAAGTTGACTATAGCTCAATGTGAGAAACAACTTTTAGGAAGAAGCCAACTACCATATGTGAATTATCTACTATGGCTGCTAAGTATTTAGGTTTTCCTGTGCGTGTTACACCTAGTGCTGCACCTTGTATGCCTAGTGTTGTCTCACCTGATGTTCATAGTGAGGTCGTAAGTGAGTCCTAAGCTCCTTGTTCTTGTACTAGTGATCAATTGTGTGTGAATTGTCATCATCATGACATGGCCAAGTTAGCAAAATGGGAAGAGAGATTGTTTGGACAATGGACTTTGTCATACTATGACAATAGTGACTCTTCTTGTATTCCACATTTTTGCTTCAATGTGAGACCTCATGAAGATCCTTGTGCTTAGAGTGTTACTAATGCTAGTGGTAAGTCTCATGTTGTTTCCAATAACGTGGAACCTCTTCTTATTGAAATGGAGCATGCTATAGCTCCTTTCTTTGATCATAATGCAAGTGAGGAAAGGGTAGATGAAGAAATCATAGTTGAATCTCCTTGTCAATTTGGATTTAATGAAGATCACCCTTCTCAATCTAGTCCACTTGTCTTGAATGATCAAGTGTCTAGTGTAGAGATTATGTTAAAGGATTATGATTCCCTCTTAGAGTCTTACTCTGCTTCACCTTTGCATGTTGTTGATAGTCCTACACTTGGTTATGATGCACGTGAAATTTGTCCTAATTTTTCCATGCATGATTGTTCACACACTCTTAATGTTTCAAAAGCTTGTCTTAGGTTGTTAACTGAGGCTTCTGTTGAACAGTTGACTACTAGTGACTCATTTTTTCATGATGATTTCTCTCATACTTGTACTGAATTGACACCGTATGTCATTCCATGCATTACAAAGTCTTTATCATGTGATTTGCCTCCTGATTACTTGTGTTCCATCTAGCCTCCTTGTTGTTATTCCTAACACTCTTGCTAGTGACAATGATTTTATTGGTTTCTCTAAATACTTAGGAGATGTGACACTTGCTTTGACTGATTCTACTTTGCATCACTCTCTTGTATCTATTGATTTAATCTCATATACTCATCTATTAGTCAAAAGAGTCATATCCTGTGATTTACCTCTAGAGTTAGGGAACTATGTGCATATTCCTTGTGTCACTCTTTGTTTTGAGCATCATATGTTAGGAATTGCATTACTTGGACATGATTTGGCTCTTGAAAGAATTTTTCTTACTCAATCACACACTTCCACTTTTGAAGTTCTTACTTGTGACTTAACTCCTGACTTATTCACTTATACGTGTGGTTATTTGGAGGGTATCTCTACTGTGTTTGTCTGTTTTCTACAAGAACTTATTTGGACAAATTCGCCCTTGGACAAGGAGATACCTTGTATCTTGGAGTCATTCCTGATTGATCTGACACAATTACTAAGGAAGTTTCATCTGCATGCTAGACCAATTTTTGAGTGTTTTATGTTTCTCATAAGAGATTAGAACTTTTGCCACAAGTGTTTGAAGAAATTTCATTCTAAGGTTGTCTCTTTCCTTCACTTTACCTATTGATTTGCATTGTTTAATCACTTTCTGAATTGATTGCATTATACAAGTGTGGGGGAGAGGCATTCCCAGTAGAAGTAGTTTTTGTTTTGTTGTTTTATGTCTATTTTTTATTTGAATAAGTGTGCATGATCATGATTTTGTCTTATATGTCACCTCACACTTCATGGCATGTCTCTATTAAGCTCTTCTTCCTTCCTCTAGAAGGATGCTGCAAAGAGCTTTGCGCTTATAATGAATTCTACAATATAGCCATTGCCCTGAAGTGTGAGGGAAGGAATTAAAGGGGTTTTTGAAGGGGATTTAAATGTGGAAATTTTTTGAAATTGCTTACCAAAATCCTTGAAATTTTTTCAAGTTTTCACCAATCTTCCATAAATTATTTGTGAGTTTTTAATTCAATTGATCATGCTATAGTGATGGATTGTTGTTTTGGTGTGTTTCATTTATTGTTTTGGTAAGCTAAGTGTTATGATTGAGCGTATGACCTTTTGTCTTATCAAGTCGTGACCTCATTGATTCCAGGGCGCGACTTCAACTGTAATTTTGACAGAAGAACTCTCTGTCCATTAAAGTCATGACTCCATTTATCCAGAGTCATGACTTGGGAAAGGGTTATGAGCATAGGCTTTCTGCCTCTTGAAGTCACAACCTCTTGACTTCAGGTCACAACGTGAAACTCTAATTCCCAAGTCGAGACCTCACTGTCTCATGTCGCGACCTGAATTGTCTGACATGTCTTTCTCCTTCATGAAATACTAAGATAGCCCTTATCCTTTCAAATATCCCTCGCAATCTCTCGCACGTAATCCCCCTCTTTAACTTTTCCTGTAACTCCCTCCTTCCTTATTTCTATATTCTCTGCACCTCTGAAACTCATTCTCCTTCCAAGAATCACTCTCCCTCTTCATATTTAGACTACAGTGCCAATTCCTCTATGATTTCGAGCAAGAAGCCTTTGAGATTTCTCTTAAGAAGCAGCAACAAAGCCCTAATCAATCAGCATTTGCCCTCTCTCTCTCGCAACCAAGGTTCCCTATTTTTCCTTCTTTCTTCTTTGATTTATGTAGTTTCTTTACTTTTCTTAGTTTTTAGGGCTTATGATATTAGATTTAGGGTTTGTGGGGGAGTGGGACAAGTATTTTAAAACTTTATTCACATTTTTGAACTGGATTTGGGCATAATTTCTGATATAAGCTTGTGTTTGGGTTTATGGTTTTTGAGTACTGGCAATTTGAGTTTCTGGGCTCAAGTCGCGACCTTACTGCATTGAAGTCGCGAACTAAGCCTTACTTTAACAAAGAGGAACCTTCTGTGATCCCAAGTCACGACCTCACTTCCTTGAAGTCATGACCTGAGCTAAGGTTCTTGAACAATGGGCTTTCCATGATTCCAAGTTGTGACCTTACTACTTTTAGGTTGTGAATTCAACTGTTTTTCACTCGATTTGAGTCACAAACAGGGCCTTTCATCTAGATTTCAAACTTTTGGTTCCCATTGATTTTTAAAAGGGGTATGGGAGAGTAGATAGGTTTTTATTGGTCATATCTTAGGATCCTGTTTTGGCCTCTCATCCTTTCTATCATACCTCTTTCCTAATCTTCATATGGCCCGCACAAAGAACTATCAGCAGTCTGGCTCTTCCTCTGGGAATCTCCGTCCTTGAGATCAATCGAAAATGACAAGGGAGACAGTGAAAAAGATGTTTAAAGATCGTATGGAAGTTCAAGAGTGCTTCTTCCCTAAATCCGATAATTGCAATTTCTATCCATTGGCTATAGCCCAAGAATACAGGGAGCTGATGAAGAAGCATGAACGAGCCAATCTTACCCTTGTCCATGAATTCTCTACATGCTACGCATGGACGAACAAATGGGAATCACATTCAGAGGAGGCCAGATGTTTCTCACTCGTGGGGTCATCGAGTCATTTTATAAGCTGTCAGAGTTGTGGTCCTATTATACCTACAAATTTCAAGAGTGGCAGAAGAACCGCGACCGTTTGCCTTAGAGTGAAGTGTTCAAGGTTATTAGTATTGAGGATGCCGGTTGGACGGTTAAGGCTAGTGGGAAGAACCACTTCGATAAAAAGAACATAAATGATGAAACGTGCATTTGGTTAAACTTCAAGACCTACAATGTGATGGCGCAGACTCATATCTGATGTGAACAAAGAAGGAGCGGCTTTGCTTTATTTCTTGATGACTGGGTAAACGGTGGACATCGCTCAGATTATAATGGATCTGATCCAGCATTGCTTAAGGAACGTACGGACTAAGTTGGTATACCCCCACCTGATTATTGACCTTTGCAAGAGAAAGGTGCCATCTAAGTCGTCTGACATCTATCTGGATCCAGCCACCTCCCGATGTTACCTCTCAGGACAAAACCGCGAAAGGAAGAGGAGTATGAGACGGGTAAGAGAGGCACCGAGGAGGAAGAGGAGGAAGCGGCTGCAGGTGGCTCTAGTATCATCCTCTCGTCCTTGAGTGAACAACTTGACTCCCTAAGCCAAAATGTGAGCAATCTTAGTGATGAATTTGAAGAGTTCAAGGCCACTTACATGGCCAATAAACTACGACGGCAAAGATTTGTGGACCTATTGTTAATAACAACTGGTTAAGGCTCAGGGCATCGCTCTTCTTGCAGGCTTTGAGCAGGATTTCTGGTATAGCACCTACCTAGCCTCCACCTACTTTCCTACAGGCCCAAGAGAATCATCTAAAGCCTAGACCGCAGAAGAAGAGGAGCTAGCAAGAGAAGAGGAGCCAGTAGGAGAGGAGGATCCAATAGGAGAAGACGGAGGGGATAATGCTAGAGACGCTTAATCTATCATGTACTTTATTTTTGTTTTTATTTATTTTTTCCCTAATTGTTGTTTTGGAGACTCTAACTTGTAATCAATGGATGTTTAGTTTATATGAATGATAATTTCTTTACCTTTAATCAATATTTTCTTGTGGTTTATTTGCTCTTGCCCTACATAATGAGGGAATTGTGTGATTTAAGTGTGGGGGAGGGTTTCATATTGTCTTTTATCTTTATGTGTTGCAACTTAGGCAAATTTTTTCCAAAATGGCACAATTTTTTTTGTAGAAATCCAATCTTTCATCATCATTCTTTTACTATTTAAACTAACTTTGGATGGTGAATTGCTGTATATTGGATAATTTTTGAGCTTGTTGATAATTGTGGAGAAAATTTGTCCAAATTTGGTGAAAACAGGTGTAGTGGTAGCCTCTAGAAACTCAAGTCGTGACCTCCCTACCTTCAAGTTACGACTTGAGTCTCAATTTGAAGCAGGAGAAGTTTCTGCCAGGTGAGGTCACAACCTCACTAATCTCAAGTCGCAATCTCAACCCCTTCACTTACATTGAATGTTTCTGCCAAACCAAGTTGCGACTTCATTGACTCTAGATTGCAACTTGGCAACCTTTTCATGAATTATTCCTTCTCTTTGCCTTAGGGCAATGTTGAATGGAAGGAACTTGTTTTTAAGCCACCTGTGCATCTTTTGAAAACTCTTACACTATATTTCTCTTGAAAAACTATGCCATTCTTAAGTTTTGTAATTCTAGACTTTGACAATGGATCCCCTAGGACTCTATGAGTGCTTTAGGGATTTCAATATTTTCTTAAGTGTTTCTTTTGATCTTTTTTTATCTTCATCCTATGGTTGACTTTTATGATAAGTGACCTAATGCTTATGACCAATTCTTGTTTATTGAAATTTGGTGTATGAGCATATGAGATGAGAACCCTTGTTGGAAGGATATATCTATACCTAAATTCCATAAATTGAGTGTATATTCAGTAGGTTGCATTCTCTAGAACTTGTCTTAACTCTTGGTCAAAATTGCATGAGTGTTTGTGGTGTTGAATATGATAGAGGCATTCGTTTACACACCCTTTTACCCAAACACAAGCAATACACATTCACCATTTGTTTAGCCCTTTGAGCCTACATTTTCTTTTATTAAACATTGTGGCAAGTGACAAAGTATGCATGTTGTTTTCAAATTCCATATCATCTCATATCATCTTTGTGCTTTGCAACATCATTGAAGAATGTTATTACCATGTACATATTTAAATGCCATGTGTGTGTTCAAAATGAAAGAGAGAGAA
>JBAGKO010002073.1:0-12110 GCA_037177275.1 Acacia concinna | reverse complement strand
TCCATTACTCTTCTTGCGAAAAACCATTACTCACATTGTGAAAATTACTACATTTCATGTTAGCGAATTTCAAAAACCCAATTTGGCCCATAGTACCTTAATGTCTTTTTGAAATGTTAACATCCTTTTTGGGGTTTTGGAATTTGGAGAGGTATTTTTCTAGAATTCTCCCTACATAATTTGACTTGATAAGATACGTTTAATTTATTTATTTTTATTTGACAGAGAATCTGAAGGGAAGTTTTAAATAGATGTTTATTGGTTGTAAGGCCTCAGGCTTCTTTTAACTTTAAAAATATTCAAAGTAATTAGAGAGAGATAATGAACATATGGGAAATCCACATGATGAATTTCGTGCATATTCAAAATACAATTGTGGAGAGTATATAAATTAGATTAATTGAGTTGCAAGTAAAATTAATCCTTTATCAAATAATGTTCTGTGTTTCTTTTCTGTGGAACACTATTTTTCTACTTCAAGCCACATGTAACCATAAAATAAAAAGTAATACACGCACAAGTAAATGTGGGTCTATAAACTGTGTGTGTATACATGTAATTTTTTTGCATTTTAACTTGTGAAATTTATTCTAGTTTTATAGTTATATTGTGTTTTAAAGGGGATCTTTCAAAATCATAAATTAAAAAATGTACGAATATAATTTCTTGCACATTTTAAATTTTTTTAATAATTTTATAGGGGTAGATAATATATAATATAAATTTTTCTCAAAAAATTACTGTTATTAATAGTACTTGTTAAAATAGTGGAGAAATATTGAAGGAAAAAAAATAAATTTACATAAATTAATAAAACCTACTTGGTTTTTTACCAAGGAAAAGAGAGGTATTTTGGAATACCTCATGAATTGGAAATTATTATTATTATTATATACTCCCTCTGTCTGCTCCATGCCTATTCGAACTCATGACTTGCTGGTAAAGAGTGTAACACCCACACCAGCTGGCCATAAGCCTGCAACGCGCCATTTTCCGTTCTCTTTTTATAGTAATCACCAGCTATCTCTTTTGTTCGAGGAAATAATATAGGGACAATTAATAGGCTTACATTATATTTTTTGAGTTCTTGCCGTTTAATTTGATTTTAGCTTTGGTATCTATAAAGTTTAAAGGGAGAATGATAATAAAATACTATTTAAATTTTAAAATCTCAAATAACTGATTTTCTATAAAAATATGTTGCTAATTTCATTACAAGTTTAATCAATTCCTATATTTTTGTAGGCAACAAATCTGATTTAAAATTTTAGAATTTAAGTAGTATTTAACTGTCTTTTTTCTAAATTTAAAACTGGGAGGGAAAACTCCTAAAAAATAGAGGAAAGTAATGATGATTATTAAAGTGCTTTAGAAAATACATATCGCAATAACTAACTTCCTTAATATAATCAAATTAAATAAATATATTTTAGATTCAGGAATAAAAGGGAGCAAGATAATGACAATTTAATTAAAACAGGCGCATAATAACATATTTTATCAACACTATTTTGGTATTGGTAACTTGGAGCACTTTTTTTTTTAACCAAACTATAACTTGAAGCTAATCCTATGTTATTGCAATTATTTTTAACTTTTTTGTTTTTCTAGACCATGGAATTGTCATTGGGTGTTATTCTTAGCTAGTCTGCTTCCCATGACTGTGTTTGTCTTGGGTTGGTAAAGTTTTCTAAGGTGTGTTTGATATGAGGGGAGGGGAGGGGAGGAAAAGGAAATTTGGGGATTTTGCTCTTCTCCTTTTGTTTGGATAACAAAATATTTTAGAAGAGTAGGGAATTTTTTTTTTCAAGATTTTCCTTTCCCCCTCCTAACCCTCCATTCCAAAATTGGGGAAAATTGCAGGGAAAATGTTATATTTTGGCTTATATTATTTAATATAAACATGATTTTTACTGTTTTTTAATATGTTTATGTTGTCTCTCTTTTAGATTTGTTATATATTATTAGTATCATACTGTTTTATATTTTTTTACCGCTCTATATATATTTTTAATACGAAAAATAAATTAATATACACATTTTGAAAGTTACAGGTAATTTTTTTTATTACATGACAAATATTAATTCTCCTTTATATGTGACACTTCAAAAACTTTTACATTGACTTGCGTCTATTTTATTTTCTATTGATTATATTCTTATGCTTGTTGATTACATTTTTTTACATTATTAAATCCCTCCCCTCCCCCTTTTATCCACCCAAACAAAGTAAAATAAAATCCTTCTCAAACCCTCCATTCCTCTCCACTCTATTAAAATGTCTCCCTTCCTCTTCCCTCTATCAAGCCAAACATACCCTAAAGGCAGAATTAAATATTTCACTCATGGACTGATGATGCAATGAGTTGTGGGCAATGGCCTAGCTTTAACACAATTATGTTTAGAGCTATCAATAAGGGCTAGCCTAACCCTAAAGGGTTGACCTTTAAAGGGTTAGGGCCTAAAAGGGTAGGGCTCGAAAGCCTGTATGCTATAAAATAATTTAATTATTGAAATCTGGCCTTTGAACATGAGGGTTCAGGGCCGACCTTTAGGCTTTCATGCCATTTACTTTCATTTTTTTCAAATTTTTGGGAATATTAAAAAAATTAAACAAGTCTCAAAATTTTGAATTCAATAATAAATATTATTAAAAATGATTTGAAAGGTTAAATATCTTTATTTTTTTGCCTAATATATATACACATATTTGTATGTATATATTTATATATAGATAATTATTTATTGTCATTATATAAATAATTTATAGATCTAAAAAAACCATATTTTATTAAAAAAAATTATTATGGGCTTAAAAAGGCTAGACCTCTGCCCTAAAGGGCTGACCCTTTTATTTTTGGGCTTAAAGAGCCCTTTTAAGCCTGATTTTCCTTTATACAATGTAAAATATAAGTCTGAACTTTAAATTAAAAAAGCTTTTGGGCTAGTCCGTTTTAACGGCTCTAATTATGTTGTTTATTCATATTCATAAACATTTGAATGGATTTTATGTTGGTTGTTGAGGACAATCCTCATTCTTTATTTGGGCTTGGTATAGGGAAACTCAATTGCTAGAAACAAAAAGTCTTAATTAAAACAGTACTAAGAAAATAAAGAGGTCTTGATATAGATCTATAATAGCATATTCTATAATATTCTGTCCGATCTTAAATATAAGACTCAGTTGATTTTTTAAAAAAAGATTATGTTATTAATTAAATTAGTTAAGGGAAGTTATAGTTCAAGAAAATTGTAAATTTAAGAGTCAATGTAATGACTAATTATAGTTAATGGAGTATTGATAGGGGTAGTTTAAAAAAATAGTTAAATATAGAAAACATAATAAAAAAAAAGGTCTTATATTTAAAACTAAATTAAATTTCTAACTAGCCTTATAATTAAAAATGGAGGGAGTATATATTTAATAGAAGGGTGAGATGGTACACGCTCCTTTACGTTAATAATTACACTTACCAGTAATAATTCTTGTTGCAAAACACTTATCTGTTATGATTATTGTGAGTTGTACTACGTCTAATTTTTAAAATTTTTTAATTAAAAGATAAAAGGAGAGGTATTTAGAAATACCTCATTATAAATGAAGGAACCGTTTGGTATGATATCTCCAATGCCTAGTCGAACTCATGACTTGTTGGAAGAAAGAGGCAAACTGGCGCATGAACTTTCATTTCATTACTATTATTTTTACTTATTATAATTTACTTTTCACCAATAAAGAGATCGTTTAATAACCGATGAAATAAGTGATTTATTTTTTAACTGATTTATTAAAAATAATTTGTGTTTGGATTAAGGGTAGTAGTAATTGATTTTTTTTCATAAGTCATTTATATTTAGATAATAAGTTGAAAAATAATTTATAATGATTGTTTTTAAAAGTTATATTTTTGCAAATTTTTTTTATATATTTGAAATTGTAATAATGATTTAATATATAAAGCGGGAATTTTTTTTCAGTCCCTATTAATGTTTTGAAATAAAAAACTCAAAACAGATGGGCTTTAAGTTTTAATATATGTAGCGTCTTGTGCGTTGGGAAGAAGGACGAGCTGAGAGTGTGGGCTGAGAGTGCGGGTGGAGATAAGAGAGAGAGAGAGAGAGTGTATAATAATTATCTTCAACTGTCCAAAGTTCAAATGATCTTTTCAATCACTTCAATGCTCCTCCCAAACACCCCAATCCCCAAATGGGCTTAATTTTTTCAGCCACCGCTAAAATAAGCAAATGAGCACCCATACCAAACAGATCCAAAAATGATTACTTTATAAAGTTTAATAAATTTATTTTAAATTTAGTTAATACTCCACCCAATCTTTAATAAAAGATCCATTTGATTTCTGATGTGTTTACTTCAACAGAAATGAAGTTATGTGATATTCATTAAAATTAGATTATGGGAAGTTATATGAGATTGTTTAGTTTAAAAAGAGGGGATGTTAGGTCAGAGAAGTAGTTATAGAATTTCAAAAAAATAGTTATGGGTAATTTGATCAATTTGAAATATAAATTTTTTCTTATCTAAAAAAAAACTTTATATTTAGAGGTTTAAGAAATGAGAGGAGGGAAACACTAGAAGATAAAATTTTTTCCTAGTAGTCACCTTCCCTGCTCTGCTTTCAATTTTACCCTAAATATGTTGTATATTGCTCTAATTGTTGCTTGTTTACATGCTTCATTTCAGAGTTCGTTAAAATTAAGAGGTACTTTGTGGGATTTAACTTGAAGTATTTAACACGAATCCTTAAATCAGCACGTTAATTAGTTTGTTAACTAATATAAGTTTCAGTACTTTATACTTCGCTATTTTCAAAAGGAGGGTATTTTGCAATACCTCATTATGGTTGAGAACTGTTGTTGTCGTATGAAAAGTTGCCTTGTTCGAACTCATGATTCCAAAGGCAAAGGTAAGATGCTTTCACCATCAAGCCATGAGTTCAATAGGCAAGTTGTGGCTCCTTCTAAACTTATTCATTTCTTATTTTGGCTATTTTTTCCCCCCAACCCCAATACTTGCACACCAATTTTCAATCCAGTCCTTGTAATTGCAAAAGTCAAAAAACGGAAAAGTAAGTGTGGGCGTATGAAGTATATATGTGTATATACATGCACTATTTTTGCGTTTTGACTGGTGGAAGTTATTTTAGCTAGTTTTATATTCATCCTGTGCAGCAAGGTTATAAATGTCAAATAATCAGTGTAATTTATTTTAAAGGGGATCTTTCAAAGTCATAAATTAAAAATGTATGAATCTAATTTCTTGCACAATTTTAATGTTTTTTGAATAATTTTATAGAGGTAGATAATAATATAAATTTTTCTTGAAAATTTACTCTTTTTTATTATTTAATACTACTAGTCATAAGAGTGGAGAAATATTGAAGAAAAATAAAATAAATGAAGTTATATAAAATTAATAAAACCTACTGTGTTTATTTCTCTATTTATTTTTTATTTTTTTGAAGCATATATTTACACAAACACACACAAAGTTACTGTAAATATAAAATTTATATTTAGGGAAGCGAACAAAATAGCTAATTGGGTCACTATGGCTTCAAGAAAAGGATCATTCTCAAGGATCATAGGGCGGATCTAATTTCGCTCATTGTCTTTCTCTCATTTTCTTCTCATCATCCTATCTCAATCATTGGATAATGAGAGAGAAATGAAAGAGAGACTTTCTCTTTCATAATCCAATGGTTGAGATGAGATGATGAGAAGAAAATGAGAGAAAGGCAATGAGAACCCTACTAGATCTGATAATGTTGGCTAGATTTTTTAGTTGTTTTTTTGGTTTTTTTTTTTTAAATTTTCAAATGAATGTTTTTGGTATGGCTTTTTTTATTTCAACAAAATTACCTTTTCACAGGCAAAAAAAAAAAAAAAATTGAAGCGTGATTTCGACATACATGTGTTTCAGTAAAATAGTCTATGAATAATATAGACTAATATAATTTTTTTGGGAAACATATATGACCAATGTATTACAGCTAACATAATCTATACATACATTAAAAGTTGTGTAATTTTTTAATTATAAATAAATTGAGTAATTTCTTTCACTACTTTATACACACACACCCCACACAAGATTAACTCTACTTTAGCTATTGTAGTTGGTGGCTCCTCGCCTGCAAATTGAAAAAAGGAAGCCATTATTTGTTCTGCGAAAAAGAAAAAGAAAATGGAGAGTTTTTTTACCAAGAAAAAAAGACGAATTTTGAATTCATGTCCGGCTGGTAAGAGTATAACACCCTCACCAGCTAGCCATAAGTCTACAAGGCGCAATTGTTCGTTCTTTCTTTATATTCCTCCGGTCTTAAATATAAGACTTTGTTGTAGACATAGAACGAGGTCTTATATTTAGAATCGGAGGAAATAATAATCATTGAACCATCTCTTCTATTTGAAGAAAAAAAAGGGGACAATTAATATGTTTACCTTATTGGCAAAAAAAAAAGGGTTTACATTATTTGTTGAGTTAATATAATTATTGGTTCTTAACATTGTGTAAGTTTAGCTTTGGTCTATAAAGTTTAATACTATGAGGGAAAACTCTCAACAAGAAGAGGGAATTAATGATGATAATTAGATTATTTTAAAAAATTCTTATCGTATTAACTAAATTATTTAATTTAATTAAATTAAGTAAATATATCTTATATTTAGGATAAGAGGGAGCAAGATAAAAACAATTTAATTAATTCATATGCCTAATAATATAATTATCAACATTTTTTTTTGGGTATTCATGACTTAGAGTTTTTTTTTCTTTTTGAGTTAAGGTGTACCTAACACTCTAAAATATTTTTGAGTTGTATCTAGCATCGTTTAGTAGTGCAATTTTGCCCTCATATACTAAAAATGGTGCAACTTCCACATGTCCTCTAGCAGAAGTTAACGTAGCACTCATTGTTATTGAGGGAAAAAGAAAAAGCTTCACAGGCAGCTGAGGAGCATCGCACCAGGATCTCAAGCAAACATGAATGTAAGGATGAGAGGAATATACATTATCCAGAAACTGAGAGTCCTTTTTCTTTGAACCAAACAGTAATGGGAAATTAAATCCACCCCTAAAAACTGGAACTGAAGCAGAAATGAAACCTAAATTGCAAAATTGTACCACTAAATACTCAAGCACCTTATAAAATACTACATGGTGTTCAGCGTACCTTAACTCTTTTTTTTTTTTTTAATCAAACTATAACTTAGAGTTAATCTTTTATGTTATTGCAATTATGTTTCCCTTTTTCTTTTTCTAGACCATGGGGTTGCAACTGGGTAAGTGTTATTATTAAGCTGTTTCCCATGGCTGTGGTTTTCTTGTGTTGGGAAAGTTTCCCATCAGCTGGTATTGTTATAACCAAACCAGTCATTCATGCTGTCTATTTCACTGTAATTCTAAATAGCAAATATGATCTTACTCTCATGGACTAACAAAGCAGTGTTGTGGGCAAATGGCTAGCTTTAACAAAATTTTGTTGATGCATGTTCATAAGATATTTAAAAGAATTTTACATTGACTATCGAACGCTAAACACAATTCACATCCTTTATTTAGGCGTGGAGAAGCAGAGTCAATTACTAGAAACAAACAAGTCTTAATTAAAACATGACAAATTCTTAGGTGAACTTATTTTAATTCTAATCAATTAAAACATAACAACTTGGACAATATTAATCCTAGATGTAATTCATATTATGTGTTTCTCTTAAAAAAATGAATCATTTGATTAAAATTTTACAAATAATAAAAAAGTAAATTTTATAAAATCTTTCAATTTTATTAATATACTAACTAAAATTAAATATGTGTCAAATCAGCTCATAAGTTGTTGTGTTTTAATTAGTTAGACCATAAATGATAAGGTAAACTGAGTTCACGTAAGAATTTCTCTTAAAACATTACTAAGAAAACAACAACGTCTTAATATAGATCCATAATAACATAATCTCCAACACATCTGTAATAGAAGGGTGAGATGGTACATGCTCCTCTACATTAATTATTACACTAATCTGTAACAATTCTTGTTGCAAAACATTTATCTGTTGTGATTATTGTGAGTTGTACTACGTTTAATTTTTTTTTTTTTCAGTTTGTAATTTAAAACTAAAAGAAGAGGTATTTAGAAATACCTCATTGGAAATGAACGACCCGTTTGGTACGATATCTCCAATGCCATGCCCAGTCGAGCTCATCATGACTTGTTAGATGAAAGCGGTACACTCTCAACAACCGGCCACAAGGCAAACTGGCACACCGATCTTCATTTCATTACTATTATTCTTTGCTAGTTGTTATGACAGCTTATGTTTTATCAACAAAAATGATGACTTTATATAAAGATTAATAAATTTATTTTAAAGTTAGTTAATACTCCATCAAGTCTTTAATAAAACACCCAATTGATTTCCTTAGATATGTTAAGGCAGCTAAATTAATTACTTGATAGTCATAACATATATTGTATACCATCAGATTATACATTAGTTTATAATTGGGAAAATCCTAAATAAATTCTTTTGAAATAGAAAAATCTAAATTCATATCTATACTTTCAATAAATTATTAATCAGGCCATAAGGCCTAATTAGGGATTTTATAATGTTGTTGAAAGACTCTTATTTAAGATAAAAATGAATATTTTTAATCTATATATTCTAATATACTCTTAACATTAACGTCAGAATTTATATTAAACTAACGATAAATAAATTATCTTGTATAGATTTGCGCATAAACTGTCGGAGTGATGGACCAATTGACAACTACTAATACAAAAAACAAAAAAGCCATTTAGCAGTAAATCTTTTTAAAGGTCAAATTAGCTTTGAATTGCATGATATTTGTTAGAACTGACTTTCATCCATCCAAGAGAGGGCTTGACTTCTCTCCTTGACCAAGCACCTTATTGGTTGAGAGAGAGAGACACATCCAGTAGGAGAAAAAAATTGAGGGGATCCCACCCTCTCAATTTTTTTCTCTCACATGGAATATGTCTCTCTCTCTCAGTCAAGGAGGTGTTTGGCCAAAGAGAGAAGCCAAACACGAATTAGGTGTAAGATAAAAATTTAAGAACTTTGAAAATATGTTTGCATCATAGTAAAATAGCAAGTATGAAGATAATAGTCTACAAACTAATACTTAAATAATCAAGTCAGATATAATGGAAATATAGAGATAAGGGAAAAGAAGTTGTAATTAGAGATTTATCCTAGTTCGGTTCTCCACTGACCTACGTCCAACCCTTAGACTCCTCCTGAAATTTTTAATCTATTATCTCCCTCAAGTTTCAACTAAGTACCTAAGAACTACTACAATCACAAAAGTTTGATTCAGGGTACTTGTGAAACCTTTACAATTCTCTCATTGAGACACTTCCCTTATACACTGTAAGGATACAACTTTGATGATAATATATTACAATATATCTTCTCTCTCAAAAGTAAATAATAATCACTGAAGTACAATGAATTGTTTTTCTCTAAAGGAAATTACATAGAATTGAAAAATAGAGAAACAAAGAGTATATGAGTTGTAGATGCATTCAGAGTTTTGACATTTTGACATTGTGTGCCTAAGCTCTCGTGTCCTTCAGTTTTGAGTGCATCTTCAATTTATGGTTGATGAAGAGTATTTGACCATTGAGAATATTCTTCTCGTTGAGCTTCGTTCTTCCAATATTGCAACTAGCTGTTGGAGTTCTAGTACAATTTGCTTTTGGCCACTAAAGCTTAATCTAAGTTTAATCGCCTATAACCTTTATATAAACTTGATTAGTGATTATTAGGAGTCATTAGGAGTTTGGAAGATGTTCTAGAAATTTGAGACATTGATCCAAACTGTGCAGAACGTTACTCAAGTGATCTCTTAGAATTTGCAAAGGGAACAATACATCACTCTCTGGGATCAATGTGGTGATGTGGCAGTGATGTATTCTTATACATCAATAGAGTGATCTTCTTTTCAAAGAATAGATCACTAGGAGATATCACTGTGGTGATGTGATGATGACGAACATTTGGCACATCATTTGGGTGATTACTCGAGTGATCTTCTTTTATTTTCAAAAGAGCGTAGTGCATCACTCTCTGAAATCACCACAGTGATGTGGTAGTGATGAAAATAGTATCACTTGAGTGATCTCAAATTTTCACATACCATTACCTAGTCACTACATGGCGAATTTTGGAATCACTAGAGTAATATGCCCATTGAACCTCAAATTAAGCAAGTGCCTATACCCAAAAAACTTTTTATGTCCTCCTTCCAATGCAATAAGAATCACCGCAAAATTCATACTCTTTTGTAAATTATGATCCAAATAGTGACTATAGTTCTGGAACTAGTTTCATATTTGTGTAGTAAATTCAAACATTCATATCTCTTTTATATAAACTTCTATGAGCTTTATTGTGATTTCTCTAGAAATCCACGTGAGTCTAGTTTTATATGTAAGAGGTTTCATCTCAATCGAAGCTATAGTTATGGAGATATTAGCAAAATACTGAACTTGCCATAGAATCGTATGAGAAGTTCAATTGTTAGCTTCTGAAGTGAATATATCTTTCATATGAAGCCCTTTGATCAATTTCATTGTGTTGCAAACGAAGTCTTATTTCGTATAAAATAAGTTTCACTTTAATCAGATGTGTAGCTTGGAAGATATTACCAAAATATTGAACCTCTATTTTACTGGACAAAAATAGATCATAATAGATAATGCATCACTCGAGTGGTTACTTGAGTGATTATTCATGTGAAGATGGACTAGCTTCTTCTATATGAGATATTTTTATTTTAAATTAAGCCATTCTAACTTCCATTTAATCACAAAGACCTCTAATATCACATTCAAGATTTTGAATCTTGATTTCTCATTGTATCTTGCAAATTCTTGTCTCTTCAATCTCTTCTCTTCTTCTTCTTGATTATTCTACATACTCCAACTTGATATTTTCTTCCCCTTGATAACTCCTTGCTTTTCTTGTCTTGTGAGATCTTCATTCTTCATTTTAATCCTTCTTTATTATATAACTTTATAGCTTCTTCCTTTCTTTGATCAATAAGTTGAAGGTTCTTGTTTCTTCTTCTTTTTCCTTTTTATAATCAAATTCAATAACTTTTTTTCTTTACTTGACTTCTTCTCCCAAATTCAATAACTTCATTCTTCACCATCTTATTATTCATATTGATAATTCTCCATACTCCAACTTGATTTATTCTTCCTCTTCTTGAAAAATCCTTCTTTCTTTAGTCTCATTTCTTCTTCTAAATCATCATCCATAATCCAATTAGATGTCGTCTTTCTTTGCTTAACCAATCTAAAAGGCATTTCCCAATAAATATAGTAGTTAGTCAATGTTGGAGATAAAGAATTATGAAAACTATTTGTTCGTAATATTCAGCATCTATGTTTGACATGATGAAAAATGTAATGAAAGTTAACCAAGGTTAACAAGGTTCCTATATGAGCTTCAAGAACAATTTGATTTTGTCTGCTTTTACACTCCAAACACTACTACAAAAAATAGCTTTAACAAGTTTCCTTTTTTATTTAGGGACGTAGAAAAATAGAGGCGGTGGAATTTTTGTAATTATGGGGACTTTTAACATCTAAATTTTTTTATTTAGACGTTGTAACTATCTTTCCAGGTCCCTAAAATGGGTAGGGACGTGGAAAGTATGATTTTCCACGTCCCCATCGGTTTCTACATCCCCACCAATGTGGGGATGTGGAAGCTTCCTCTCTTTGCAGATATGCATTCTTCAAATCTGTGAAGCACCCCTGCCTCAAAAAACCAGACCTACAGCCCCGCCTCCCCCAAAAAAAATACACTAGCTCTTACCCACCCACCCAGAGGCCGTCAGCGCCCCTAACTCCAAACAAAACCTTCAACGTCACATCCCCCACTCCCCATCGGCGAGCTCCCCCCACCCCCATCAACGAGCCCAGCTCCTCCCCCCGGTGCGGCGTCGACACCCCATGTAACACCCTAAAACTTAGACCTATTTTAGGTCACTTAACGTCTTTTATTTACTTTCTAAGTGCGGAAATTCGTAGAAATTTGAACTTTTGTTTTTC
>JBAGKO010002052.1:0-12111 GCA_037177275.1 Acacia concinna | reverse complement strand
CCAAGAAAACCCCTTTAATTAACCAAATAGTTAGTTTAGTTAGAAATTAGGGTAATTACTTAGGAATACCATAGATAGCTCCTTGAGATAAGAACGACGGGTTGCGCACTATACTACATATTAGGTGCAATCATCTGACGACTAGAAAAGCGACTAATCTTGGTTCGATTAAAGGTGTAACAACCATTAACAACAAGCATAAATACCAAAAGCTTAATTGTTAGAGTTTAAACCATTTCCCTTACTCTTTTTGGTGTTATAGGGTTTAATACTTATTCCCTAAAGTAAAAATCTTAGACCAACTTATTCCCACATAATTTTGAGTTTAGAATCCATTTTTGAACTCAAAATCATGAAATCAAAACTCCTATGTCCAGTAATTGCTCAAAACCGAGTAGTACCCATTTTGTATTCTAGAACTTTTGCCTAACTTTGAAAATACATAGCTTTTTGTACAAAGCTCAAATTAGGTGTTCTACCGTTCATTTTAAAGCTTAAGATGTGATATATGACTCTACCAAATATCATGACCAGACTCCATCATTTGCTCAAATTTGTGTAGGCCAGAAGCTAACCTTGTCTAGGTTGCTTCATCCAATCATCCTTTTATTTCCTAGTTCTAATCACTTCCTTAATCATGATTAATTCTTAAACCATATTTTCCATGTTTTTTTAGGGTTTTGGAAAGTATTTCCCCAAGGCCTTCAAGATTCCAAAATCTCAAAACTCAAGATAATAAAACATCAACACACGGTAAATCAACATACCTTGACTTATAGCTTCTTGAACATTTATCTTTTCTTGCTTTTCTCTTTCTCTCTTCCTCACTCACAGTTTTCTCTCTATTTCTGGTGGTGTCCGACTACTTCAGCTGGAGTGGAGTGAATAAATGATCTAATATCATTTATTTAATCAATTGCCAAGATTTTCAATGCCTAACTTGTCCCTCTACTTTATGTAATTTTACTTGGATGCCATTGGTTACCTTTGCCTCTCAAATCTAACGTGAATTTCAGTTGGAATTAAACAAAATACTATTCATCTGAGTCACCTTTAATTCTAAGAGAAAATGTGACCTGCCATATGAATTTTCTATAGAGTCGGTATATCGACTATCTCAGAAAATTATAAACTGACTATCATTAGTCTCCAAATAATTCAAGGATACTCCCCAATTTTTCTTATATATTATTTACCACATTTAATAATTTTTTAGAATTTTTTCAAATTTGGGCTCTTACCGATAAAATTTCAAATAGAAAATCCTAGAAATTAATCTCCATATTCTTTTGAACTAGAAATAATTTCATAATTCTTTATAATTCTTGGGCTAACATTTCCTTCATTTATATCACTTTTGGGAGGCCTTTGGATATTTTTCATATTTAATTCTAACTAGTTCCTCCTCTTTAATTAGCTATAAATTCCTATGAGGGTTGGAAAATCATCTTAATTTATTTTCCACCTTCCTTCATCCTCTGGGCCTCATAAACTTTATCTAGAGAATTTTTCTTAATTAACTATAGCTAATTACTTTTTTTTAATTAACCATAGATAGTTATAATTGCTAACGAAGTCATATTATCTCTATCGATTTATTACCTTAACATCATTCTATATTTTTTTTCATTACTCTCTAACCCTTAATAATCCTTAAATAATTCATATTTTATTGATATTTGCATAGTTTTCTTGAGTGTTTTCTAACTAAATTGCACACTTTTACCCATATTATGAATTGTATTTAGAGTCTTTGGATTACATGATTCATACTTTGCATTTTGCTAATGTAAGGGTAAAAATGGAATTATTTTATCTCTTTTATATGATTCTTCATTTGCCTTGGTAAAGTATTTTTGTGATGATTTTTTCAGGCAATCAAATGAGAATGTGGAGCTAGGATGGAGCACGGATGAAGACACCAGAGCTTGAAGGCCAAAACACATGGAGAACATTGTTCTAGAGCTTAAGGTCACGACTTGGACCTATGAGGTCGTGACCTGGGGAAGTTAATGAAGCTATGCGTTTTGGAAGCAGAGTCAAGCCTAGGATGTTTTTACACAAAGCCAAGTCGCGACTTAGGATTATTGAGGTCGCGACCTCAAATCATGATCTTCATAGTTGCGTTTTGAATTAGGGCTCTTAATTAGCCTACAAAAGGGGAGTTAATCAACGATTAGAGATGGACTGGACTCGTGAGATTTCAGAGTACAGCATCCTAAAACCCTAAATTCCCAATTCCTCTCAACTCCACAACCCTAACTCAAACCCTAATCACCCATCCATCCATTCCTACCCTATCTACCACCATAAACCATCAATTCACCAAATTCCTTACTAGCCTCAACTATCTCTCATGGATTCGAAGATTAACAGCATCAATAGGAGATTCGAAGGCATGAGAGGCTAAATTCCTTAGCCTCTCGGTGATGAAAAGTGAATCTTGAGCTCCAAGTTATAACTAGGGGAGTAATTTTCTATTTAGATATGTTTTCTCTTCATCTCTTTGTGAAATTCCCTAGATCTAGGAGGTTTTACTTAGTTTTGAGACTATGATTACGACTGTAATTCAAGATCTAAATTTTTTATGCATAAGGATTGATGTCTAAATATTGGGATTTATTTATATATTTAAGTTTTAAGACTTTTATGCGTCAGTCTAATTATCATGATTATGATTGATTCTTCTGCTCATGCATCACCCTCAGATTGTTGATTGACAATTCGAGATTCATTCATCATCTTTTCATATGCACTCTAAGGGGCTTAAAACAACGATTTAATCGATGACTAGTTAACCATGGATTCAAGGAAGGTTTTTCATTAATTAAACCATTGGACCCAAGTGATTGCTTGGGGTTTTAAAATTGAACTTAGAAATTTCAAAAACTCCTACTATCTTTTGAGAGAGCGAGGATAGCTAAGCGACCATTATTGAGAGATTAGTCCATCATACGAGCTTTTATCCAAAACCATCTTTTCAAAATCTAAAAAAATACCAAAAAAATTTCTTTTTAGTTTAGTTTATTTAGTTGCATCAAAACCCCCCAACTTACAACTTGAAAACTAGTTTTTAGGAATTCCAATTAGCGCTCATCGAGAATACTCACTCCCAGATTAATTCAGGCGACAGTCTCAGTCCAATTAGGGTTCTTAGTACCTTAGTACAATCCCAAATTGACAGTTGCAAAGAATACTCACTCCTACTTACAACTTGCAATCAATTTCCCTTACTCAAGATTCCACAATCTCGAGTTTCTTTCACAAAAGATGAATATCAGAAAGAACTCTCTCTCTCTTAGAGTAAATTATATGAACAATGAAGAACTATAATATAATGAAAAATTTTCTAAGCTCAATAGAAGATGATTCACTTGATGATTGATTCTTTGAAGCTTTGTCAATAGTCCTTTATATAGCTATATAAAATATGACCCTTGTTCTCAATTCTGTAAAATCAATTTGCCCATTGATGAGAAATTGGACTCATGTCTTTCGCTTTTAGCCGTTGCTAAGTATATGGAATTCTTATTCCATGATTTTAAACTCTATAATCTGAAAAACATTAAACTAAAACATAGGAATAATTGTTAGAGAAAATAATAAGTAAATAACCACTAGCAACGAATAGAGAATATTAATTTCCTAATCTTCAGTTTCCACCGTGCGTAACCTCTGCTGTTTTACTTGGGTATGAAGTCTGTATACTAGAGTACATTTGTGAAGGAATTAATATCTTACTCTAAAGATTACTCTAGTACTTAATCAAGTATGTTGGTACTCAATCACATTCATATATATATTTAGGTATATTGTTTAGAAATCTTATGCAAAATATACTAGTTATGCTCTGGTACTTAAGAAATCGTACTTAGGTATTATCTTACTCTAGTACTGAATACCTAGCACTTTGATACGAGTTATATCATGTTTAACGCAACTACACAAGAGTATTTGATTCTCGTACTAGAGTATCTTACTTATTCTAGTACACTACAAAGAAAACTTCTTTATATGTACTCGAGTACCAGATTATCTTACCAAAGTACATATGTACTTGGGTATATGAACCTAGTTGCCCACATGCCCTTTTCTTCTATCTGCTTCTGTTGTACTCAAGTATCACTCATTGTACCAGGGTACACTTGAATACCTATGTTATAACACAATAAGATCCTGCATAAGATCAAGTTAGGCTTCAACATATGTTTTGTTATCATTAAAACTAGTGTCTTAACATTCTCCCCCTTTTTGATGATGACAAAACTTATGTTCATATAATCATGCAATATAAGCAATACACATAGTCAGATAGATAATTTATATCATAACTTTAAAAACACTAAAGCATGTCCAAACATATGAGTTTAACACAATACCAAATCATATAAAACATAATGCATCAGTCAGGATTAGCAAATCAAAAACATATGTTCTTCTCCTCCATTTTGTCATCACTTAGAATGGGGTGGATCAGGTTGTGATATAAGTGAGGAGGATGAAGGTAGAAGAAAAATAATTGGTTCTTTGGTTGGTTTAGGAATTGGTTCATAGGAAAATGAAGCAAGAATTGAAATAGATGCTACAAGATTTGTGACTACTGGCTGAATGATTAGAGATTGATATATTGGAACAGAAAATGATGGTGGATCTACAAGAGGTACTTCAAAAGATTGACATGTTTGAGCATCTGAAGAAACATTTTCTTTACCAAAGAAACAAGTTCTACAAGAGTGTTCTCAAAATCTGCAACCCTTGTCGATAGTTGATTGACCGTGATAGAAATTATGTTAGAAGCATTAAATAATGTACTAAAGTTAAAGTTGATTACTTCACATAATTGTTTTATCTTGCTTTCCAATTTAGACAATAAGGTAGTATTGGACTCTTTGGCTTCGTTGATTCCAGCATTAAAATCAAGATGATTTTGTTTTAAAGCTACTACGACCTAAACTTGTACAGAAGCTCCAAAGAAAGAAGGACCAGAGGATAATACCAATGCTAGGGAATTCTACCTCTCTAGGTTCAGATGTTTTCTTTTTTGCTTCTTTGTAGTTGTAGCTTCAGCATCATCACTAAAGGTGTAAGCAAGTCCCATTCTCTGAATGTGATATTTACTGAATAAACCACCCTTGATTACTTCCTCCATGGGTTCCAATGGCCAAATGTGATTAAGGACAAGAATGTATGCAATGATACTCACGAAAGGAATTGGAGTGGTGTCTGCAAATGTCAACTGATACTAATCAATTTGTTAAAACAAGTGTTATCCAACCGTCCTTTTCTCTTGTGAGAGAATGGAAGTCATAAGCTAAAAATCCCTCTTACTGATTTTTGTAAAATTCTTGGTTTTATTCATATGGGCTTTGAATAAATATACTATATCAGTCAATTAAAATCATTCATGGAAGAAGGATTGGTTTGAGTCTTGTGCTAATCCCTTCTGGTTTCATTTTCTCTAAGATTTCCTTGATCTTGTATTCTTTAGGAGATATAGTAGGAAGACAATCAACTTCGAGAAACAAGTTCAACAATGAAGGTGTAATCCAAACTTCTTAACCTCTAACATTTGACACCAAACCTTCTTTATAAGAGACTTCATCAGGTACTTCAAGATTGCAATAAAAGGCCTTGATAACATAAGGACTAAATGCAGTTCTAATTCCTAACCAAGAAGAATATTGATGCAAGAATGGTTATAAACCAACCCCAATGTTATCCTTGATGTACTTGAAATCCACATAAATAACATGGCATAAATCTTTATCTTTAAAGTGCTTAATGAGCTTATCTTGATTCTCGCAGGTCAATGAAACAATATTGAAACCGTAAGATTCTAAAAATTATGAAGCTTCATTTGGAGATACTGGTTTTAATGCTTGAGGAACAGAATTTGGACCTGTTGATGAAGAAGACCCTTTAAGTCCAAGTTGTGCACAACCAAACTTTGAGTTCTCCTTTATGTACACGAATCATAAATCAAAGGAGTAGAGATGATGACATGCTTCTTTCCCTTCCCAGTAGGTTGCGCTGATTTCTTTAAGTGAGAATCAATTGGTTCATTAATATGGATTCCCTTTGCTGGTGGAAATGAATTATTAGGGAGCGGTATGATGTCTTTTCTCACTTTAAGAATAAATTTCCTTGCTTTTGGTTGAGAGATTACAGGAGGTTTAGAGGTTCAGGTTGATGCTCTGGTTTTCTTTGGTGAAGGAGGAGGAGGAGGAGGAGACGATGGTGGAGTATGTGTCAGAGTTGGACATTGAGATGAAGTCTTTGAATGGGAAGGAGTGAATGATTGAGAAGTACATTGTGGTGTTTGATTTTGGTGCTGAGATGAAGAACCAAATGAGGGTATCATCCGTAGAACATGATTCTTTGTCCTCGTCATTTGCAAGATTGCAGATGTTCAGATTAAAAAAAAATTAATGTAAAGGGTGAAACTCATAAATTGATAAATACCTGAGAAAGGAATTTGAAATTGAAAGTTTGAAGATTGAAATAATGGTGAAGCATGGCACTTTCGAAACAGTAATGAAGAAGATGAAACGATTATGAGAATGGATCTAGGGAAAGCTGCTCGATTATAGGTTAGGGTTCAGAGATCATAATGCTTTGATTTACGATCTTATATTGACATGAACCATGATTTTACTCGAGTACTTATTTAATTACTTGGGTAATTAATGTACTTTGGTATAATATTGGCTTTGTACTTGAGTAAAAAAAATGAAAAAGCATTGGATTTCTAAAATAGAATACTAGAGTAAGCATAATTTGTACCAGAGTATAGTGAATACTCACATACAAATTCTGATACTTAAGTACTATATGTTTTGAAAAACTTTAAGGAGTTCATACAACTTCAGGAAAAACATCATAAATACTTTCCTAAATATTATTTTCAAAATTTTGACTTGATGAAGAAGCAATTTATTTAACAGAATTATTTTCTTGAAAATATTTTCAAAATCATCTCTAGATTTGAGTTTTGAATTATTTTCATCGAAAACTACATGTACAGATTCTTCAATTGTGCATGTTCTTTTATTAAAAATTCTATAAGCTTTGCTTCTATTGGAATAACTAAGAAATAAACCTATATTAGCTTTAGGATCAAATTTATTGAGTTTTTCTTTGTCATTGTTGTGGATGAAACACTTGCTTCTAAATATGTGTAGTGAGATAGATTTGGTTTCCTCCCTTTATATATCTCATATGGCATTTTCTTCAATATTTTTTGAGCTTGTTGTGCTTATAGCATTTGCCCATAATACTTGAGATGCTTCTTTTTTATTCAGCATGGATCTAGCCATTTTTTGTGAGAACTTTGTTCTTCCTTTCAAATACACCATTTTGTTGAGGAGTCCTTAGTGCTAAAAAATTATGATCTATCCCTTTTTCTTCAAAAAAATCCTCAAATTCTAGGTTATCAAATTCTCCTCCATGATCTGTTATGATAGACACAATAGAAATACCTTTCTCATTCTAGACCTTATTGGCACATTTGACAAATTCATCAAAAGTTTTACCTTTAGATGATAGAAAAATAGTTCATATAAATCTTGAGTAATCATCAACAATTAATAAAGTATAAAGATTACCTCCAAAACTTTTGTCTTGAGCAGGACCAATCAAATCCATATGAAGTAACTGTAAACATCTTTTAAAAGAAATACAATTTTTACTTTTGAATGAATTTTTAGTTTGTTTCCCTTTTTTACAAGAAACACATACTTCATCTTCGACAAAATTTATCTTAGGAATTTCAAAAGCTAATAAATCTCATTTTATAAGCTTATTTAATTGATTCATGTTAACATGAGCAAGCCTTTTATGCCATAAACGAGATTCATCAGATACAGAAATAAAACACTAGTTAGTATAAACTGAATTTAAATTCATGTATAAACTGAATTTAAATTCAAAGTAAAACAATTACCGTCCCTTGATGCTCTAAGTTGAGTTTTTAGATTTGGTTTATCAATTGATAAATCCTTTTTATTTTCTATTAGGCATTCCTCAAAGTTGAAAATTATCCAATTTTTAGATTTGGTTTATCAACATGAAGGGCTTCTTTGACTTTTCCAACTTCTCCAACTCTAGATATTTTTCTTGATTGATTTCCTCCAAAACTTACTTTTCCACCATCTTTAGAAATTAAAGATGTAAAATTTTCTTTGTCACCTGTTATGTGTCTCGAACATCTACTATCTATGTACCATTTGTTTAGTTGGATGCTTTGAGACATATGTAAAAAATATATTACTTAAATTTTAGGTACCCAAATATTATTGGATCCTTTATAGATAGTAAGATTTTCTCTATCTTTTGTAGTTCCTTTTATAATCCACTAATAATTTATGGGTACACCCTCTTCTCTAGCTCTTTGTTGTTACCTTTGCTTTCTAATCACTAATAAGTATATTGAGAATTTTTCTGAACCGTGTTCTCTAATCATATACTTTCCCAAGTGCTACAAGCTATTTACAATTTGGGTGTATCTATATTGAAGCTCAGCAATGCTTTCTCTTTTCTTCATCCTAAAAATATCAAATTCAGTAGTTAGCGTATTAATTGTATTTTCTTTAATAGTTATTGTACCTTCATATGCTATCTCTAATACATCCAACATCTCCTTGGTTGTAGTTAGATTGTATATTTTGAGAAATTCTTTTTCCATTAAAGCACTTTGTAGAATAAGTCTAGCCTTGTTGTTGTGTGTGATGTTCTTCTTGTCATCTTATGTGAATTTTGAAGATAGCTTTTTCTCCATTTTACTGTTGTCATCCTTCACGGGTATTATATCTCCATTTTCAAATACATCCCAAAGACCATAGTCATAGGCTGCAACAAAAGGTTTAAATTTAGCTTTCCAAAAAGAAAAATGTTTTCCATTAAAGCCTGGTGGTATGGTGATTGATTGATGCTCCATCTAGTAAAATATTTTCTCTATAGCCTGCCATAGGATCCTTCTTAAGTTATTAGACTTGTTACAAGAAGCCTGGTCTGATACCAAATGTTAGTGCAAACTTTATCACCCAAGAGAAGAGGGGTGAATTGGGTTAATATGGAAATATAAAAATTATTAACACAAGCAGCAAATAAGAAATAAGGAAATATTTCACCAATGACACCAAGAAGTTTTCTGGGTATTTCACTATGATCCAAGCTTAAGGGTTCTTGACACCTCATTACAATCTCAGACTAACAGCTACAAAGAATACTTACTCCCCCTTACAACTTGCAATCAATTTTCCTTCCTCAAGATTATACAATCTTGAGTTTCTTTCACAAAAGATGAATATCAGAAAGAACTCTCTCTCTCAAAGTAAATTATATGAATATTGAAGAACAAGAATATAATGAAAGACTTTTCTAAGCTCAATAGAAGATGATTCACTTGATAATTGATTCTTTGAAGCTTTGTTAATAGTCTAATTTGACAAAACCTTAGTCGGCTTAGGGTCAAATACAAAATTTACCATGAATTAGAATGCAATACAATGGAAAAAACTCGAGATCATTCTTTTATCAAGGAGCCTTTATTTTGAATTCCCTAGGTTAAACTAAATGCTAAAAACATGATTAGAAAGGGGTTTTAAAATTTAATTTTTTTTTCTAAATTCAAATGCATGACAATAAAACTGGTTCTAATCTTTTTGGATTTTTGGAAAATAATGAAGAGATAAATATTTCTAGTAAAACGAGTTTGATAGCAAATTTAGTGGCTCTCCTAGCTTCTTACATAAATTGGGAATTAATTTTACATCAAGTCAAATTGAAAACCCCAAGCAATGACATTGAGTTCAATCTACCTATTCAATGACTAATCCTACAATCGCATTCATACTCAATTTTTAGATAAATTGTTAAAAACCACTTGATGTATGTTTGAAAATCATTTTACTGCACTTGTTTCCTCTTTAACAAGAGCACAATTGCGACACTTAACTTGAATTAAATCTATTACACACACTAGTAATCACATAGAATGCATAATATCATCTATCCAAAGGAAATAAGTTCAAAACAAAAACCAAGTGCACTAATACAAACTTCAACACAAATATAATAAAAAAGTCCCACAAACATGTATAAAGATAAAAATCAAATTAAGTAAAAATACATAATATGTGTAGTGAGCTTATAAAAAAATAATAAACTCCCCTTGGTAGCCCATTGAAGCTCTAGCCACCTTCTTCACCACCAAAACTCAAGCAAATCTAGCTCCTCATCATTTTTGACACAGGCACACAATTATTAATGAAGAAACCCATGTGGTCGACTATAGGGGTTGACTGGAATGAGATAGAGTGTGTGTGGTGGTGAGTGTTCAATGATGATGATGGTTGATGGAGGGATGGAAGGTGACGATAAAGATAGGGATCTCGTTAGAGGCTGACAGTAGTAACTGGAATGGAAGAGAGAAATGGTGATGGTGGTAAAATAGAATGGAAAGGGAGATTGTGAGATAGAATGGAGGTTGTCGATGGTGAAGGTGAGGAAAGTTGGAGGGATGATGGTGATGATGAAGAGTGATGATGGCGATGGACCAAAGAAGAGTAGAGAATAGTGGTCGATGGCTAGAATGGAGGAGAATGGCAATGCTGGTTTCGATGAAGAACAGAGGAAGATGGTGGCTAACGGTGGGGGCTAGTGGTGACGGTGATATGATGACAATGAAGAACAGAAGGAGTTAACGATAATGGAGGAGAGTTAATGTTGTAAACTCCCTGAGCATTCCTTCATGGTGCACCATAGGTTTGCTTCACTAAAGCCATCTTCTTAATCAAATTCCAAGCCACCGGCAATTGCATCAATCTTATCTTGATCTGACTCTTTTAACCCATTATAAAAAGTTTGAGCCAACTGCTTAATAGGAATCTGGTGATTTGGACAACGAGCCAAAAGGTCTTGGAAACAGTTCTAGTACTCATACAATGTCTTATTTGGTTTAGAGAATTGAATTAATTTCTTTTCTTATTGTAACATCCCAAAAATTCTTAGGCCTAGATAAGGCAGTTAGGGTAGGCCGGGGGTCGTACCTCGACGTTGTCTGAGCCTAGGAGGGGTATTTGGGATGTAGTAAGGGCCTTAGTCTATATGGGGGAGAGAGATTTCACAGCAATTGAAGTGAAATCGAAGGCAGGACCTTTCTGTGAAAACAAATAATTCGACAAAGTTTGCGATTGAATTTCGGTTAGGTCTGGTTTGCCCGAAAATTCCAGTAAAATTCCAAAAAATAGTGGAGAGTAACCAGAACAGGGTATGAGCCTTGGTATAAGGTTCTGAGGTCATAAAAATGTTCAATGGATTTTTGAATATTTTTAATTATTTTTAGCCAAACAGGGTTTTTGGCTGAAAATGAATTTTTCTAGAGAAATGGGGACCTCAATGTTCCGGATTGGGATTGATGAAAATTAGTATAATATGTGAGGGAATTTATAAAATTATCTCGAGTCAAGAAGTGGTTCGGAGATAGCGGCAAAAATTGCTGGAATCGGCTAATTACCGAATAATGCGTTTTTAGTTAGAAATTTATTCCGAGCGTTTGGAATGTCCAAAAATCCTGAAATTTTAATGGTAGCCTATTGGCATATCTAGAGAGCTCTGGTTAAAATTTGGGAATTTTTGGATGAGTGTAACAAATTCTAGAATTTTCCCAGTGATTTTAGCCGATAAGGGGGAGACTACTGGATAAAAGTAAGTTAGATGAACTCCCTGGGGCCCAATATGGTTGGCGCCACCTTTGTATATATTTTTGAGTATGTGAGTGTTTCTAGAATATTCCAGAACATTCTAGAACATTCCGGAACATGACACTTGTCATGTGTTGCCTTTGTTGACTTTTCTTGGCTTAGGGAACAAGCCAAGAACAAGACAAACAAGGCCTTAGCTTGGCCTATAAATAGAGGGCAGACCCCTCCTCATTTTGGACGTGCTCCTTGGGTCTCTCAAGCGAAGCTCTGGCAGTTTGGAAACTCGGGCCTTCCTACTCAGAATTTCGAGGCGATTCGAGCTACACCGGTTTGAGGTAGGTTCTAGCAACTCTTGTCTTTCATTTCTCCTCTCTTCTCCACGGTTTGGAGGCACTCCCAAGGGTGGGGA
>JBAGKO010002012.1:0-12114 GCA_037177275.1 Acacia concinna | reverse complement strand
TATATGTGTATAACTAAAATATACTCCCTCCGGTCCTAATTGTAAGATATATTTGACTTTTTTAAATAATTTTAAGAAAGTTAATTATATTACTTTAAAGCATCAAAACCTATTGTTTTTCTTTAAATTATTTTGTTTCACTTATGAACTAATAATGTAATAGCACATAACATATGATATGATTAAATAACTTATTTTGCTACTTTAACTTATCTAAAAAAAGTCAATAGGGTCATATAATTATGACTGAAGGTAGTATAAATATTACAATATATTTACATATAATAATACTCCCTCCGGTTTTAATAATAAGACCCAGTTTACATATAATATCATATTTGGTTTGAGAATAAGCCTTGGCAAAATGATAAAGTTTAACATGTGAAATTGAAAAATAACATTTAAGTATGGTGGATGCATCAATAAAATAATATCAAAGTGATAGATACGCTATAAATAAAATTATGGTGTTAAATCCTATTAGGAAATAACATCACACCATGTTGGATGCTATTTTTTGAAACTATGCATCGTGGGAACTTTGAAATGGATGAGCTATCTTGTGCGTCAAGGGCCGCGTCGCATGTTTTTTTATTGATTAAAATTTGGGGAAACCGTGGCCTCTGATTTTTAAAGACCTACATCCGACCCTAAACTTAAACATCCATTTATTATTGTGTGAACCTTAGCATGTATAAAATAATAATTTTTTATATTACCAAAAGAAATGCATAAAATTTTTTGGGAGAATTCTAAAAAAAAGACAAAGAAAATAAAAAAAAAGACAATTCAGTACAACGAAATCTGGAATTCTATACAAGTCATTTTATACTTTTTTTTATGAAATTACGAAAATGCTATTGGATTTTCACAACAAGAGTATCTCAATTAACAACAATAGAGATATTTAGATACTATGTTTTTTTAGCTGTGAGTTGTTGTGAATTGAGATACTTCTTATTATAAATTAAGATACTCTTATTGTGAAAATCTAGTAGCATTTTAGTAATTTTACAAAAAAAACAGTATAAAATAACTAATTTGAATATTTTTAGATTTCGTTGTACTGATATATCTTTTGTGTATTTCCCTTGTCTTTTGGAATTCTTCCAAAATTTTTCCAAATCTACAGATTTGAATTTGTATCCTAAAATAACCTAATTACCGTGAAGCCCTTGGAAATTAGTTTAATATTAAATTTATAGTGAAATTATATAAATAGCATTAATTCAAATAAACAAAAAGAACAACAGTTTAACAAGTACTCCCACCTTTGTTATAAGTTTCAAATAACCTATTTGTGTTGATCAAGAAAATTGTTAAAGTTAATTAAAAACAATTAAACTAAATATGTGTGTTTCAACTATACCCATATTTATAAAGGTTAAGATAAAAAAAATATACGTAAGTTTTTTTAAAAAGTGTAATCAACACTAAATATTTTTTTTAAGGAGTAAAAATAAATATGTGGTTACTGAATATATGCAAAAGTCATATTTTCGGTTAGTGGGCGGACATTAACCATGAGTTTCATCTTTTTTTACTGAAAATGGTGCGGTGGAACATGACATGGATGAATAATATACAACCTGAAACAAAAGTAGCTGACAGGGCAAGTCAAATAATATCTGAAATAAAATAATATACATGGAAAAAGAAATTGGGGAGGAATCAGGCGAGACTACAATAGCATTGAGGGATGGCGAGTGAGATAGTCAACGAGGTCCGACTTAAACAGCCGGAGATTGGAGGTGGAGGTGGGAAGCCATTTGAATAATGGGACAAAATGCTGAAATCCTTTCTTCATCCTATCTCTCCACCTCTTTATTCCTGAGCTAGTTTCTTTATCTCCGAATTCAGTTTCTTCATGAACTCCATCGGCACCGAGAATGAGAAGTTCACTCTGTAGTGGCTATCGGTATCTGATCCGTAGCGGAGTCACTCTGCGAGTGGGGCTCATGGATTTGTTGCCTGCTTGGATCCATAATGTTGCCGGCGGCCAAAATGGCTATCAGGCTAATAGTATTTCTCAAAAAATCTCATATTATGAATTCATTAGGAGATTTCAAATTGCAAATTTCTTAACGAAAACCACAAGTTAAAATATCTATAAATAAGGCCCGATTCTGCCTTGCCTCTTGTTGTAAACTTGCTCTCGGTTTCTCCCTTTTATGACCGATCCTTTCCCTTTCATGTCAAGATTTTCCCTTTCCTCTCAGTTGTATGAGACTAAACTTGTTGACCTCTATATAAGAGGGGCTTACGATGGAGAGTGCTTGTGGATATGTACAGATTGTATTGCCTCTACTCTGCCTGATAAGTGGTAGGGGTGAGCAGATTGACATCTAAGAGCCTGTTTGGATGTCTGACGTTTCCTACTTATTGAGCTTCACTTATAAAAGTGAAGTCATTTTTGTCATTTTGTTGTTTGGATGTCTAACGCATGTTGATGCTAAAGCCAGCAAAAGTCGCTTCAAATGCTGAAGCTCTCAATCCTAGCTTATCCTGGCTTTGCTTTTCACCGTTGGCAACTTGCTTATCTTCTCTCTCCTGACCCACGAGGCCACATGCTCTTAGACACACTCCTCTGCTCTTTCTCGCCTCCCCTCGGTTCTCTCTTTCTCTGCTAAAAAACGCCATTCTCCACGGCCATACACTGATTCCTCACGCAGACAAAAAGCTCACCGTGGCGTGTTTCACCGTCGGTCTCAACGGCGGCACCAGCAGTTTCCTTCTTATAGAAGACCTCAACGGTCTTGTGTGAGCTTGTTCTGGTGTCAGTGAATGTCAGTCGCCGCCGTGTGTGGCGTTGCTGCCGTGGAAAGGTGGGGGTTTCACCTTCACGAGTTCAGATCCGGTTGTCCTCTTGGTGATCTGTGTTTCTCCGGCGATTTCAGGTGAGCATCTTCACTAAGCTGTCTGATCTGGTTCTGTTTTGGCAAGAGGAATTTCGCATCTGTTTGGGTGAACCTAATAGGGATTTCTTTTCTTTTTTTTGGCTAAAACTAAGATCTAATCCTAACATGGGAATTATGTACTCCACAACTGTTCTGTTCTCTGGACCGTGACCATTGGTAATGATGGAAATTTTGAGTAACTTGCTGCGAGCTAATGTGGTGATAATGATAAGTTCTCTGGACCGTCCTGCTTTGCATTTTGTCTATTAATTACATGTCTGTAATGAATGTTTCCAGAGGCATTACGATTGCATGGATTTTGTTGTTGCACCTTTGGTTTCGTTGCCCAAGTCTGGTTCATTCTTTTTAGTGATGGTTTTGATTTTTTGTATGTTTACTAGAGAACTCCCCACGAAACAATCACAAGCATTGGCATTTCATTACAGATTTTGAATAGAATTGCAATGATTTATTACTGATTTTGAATACAATTACAATGACTCATGAAATCCATGAGAATTAACTTACTATGAGAATTAGAAATGGATCCTTTTGTAATTGTTGAGTTATGGTGGTTTAGTGTGCCAAAGATTGTGCTAATGTTTGGAAAGAGTTTGCCTCAAAAATGAAACTCGTGTGGCTCTCTGAAAATGCAGTAAATCTAGGCAGTAAAAGAAGGTACACGTATATGGAGATTTTGATGATTTCTTCTAATATAATGAAAGTTGCTTTTGATTTACTGTGTGCGAAGCTTGGCTTTTGCATATTTCAAACTTGGCATCATTTCAAGGCCCCTTTGGTACATTGTGGGTAGATTTTGTGCCTCATAAGCATTCTAAATCAGATCACACCTCTGTTTTTAATACTTAAATTACAAATTACAATTACATTCAACTAATAGTCACTGGTCTTCAGATTCATTAAAATGAGGGATCAGGATTTCATTTAGTGACTCAAATTAGTTGAACATATTTAGGCTGTGCCTGGAATAGTTCCTTTGCTCTTAATAGATGGTGTACTTGGTGCTTACGTTTAATATTTGAATTTCTGGTTTTTAATGTATACCAGTGTTTAGCTGCTATATTTTATTATGGTCATTATTTTAACCTTATTCGTGGAAACATTGATGGCAGCAACCAGGCATTGGGGGTGAAGTGGTCCCTCACCAGGATAATTCATTTCTATATACCGAACCACCAACATGCACAGGACTGTGGTTGGCTCTAGAAGACGCAAACATAACAAATGGTTGCCTCTGGGCAATTCCTGGATCACACAAAAGTAGTTATTGTTTCCTTTATATTTTATTTTAGGGAGAATTACATTGAGGTCTTAGGTAAGGAAATTTATTTTTTGACAAGTCCCAATTAGCTCTTCAGGTTGTCAATATAACTTCTTAACTTGTTAATAATAGTTCTTCAATTTGTCATAAGGACCTTTCTGATATTAATTTCTTTACTTGGGACCTCAATGTAATTCTCCCTTTATTATTTTGTATCGTATCATCATTTATGCCTTGTGTAATCTTATAAGATCCTTTTGTTTTGTCCTCTTTCCCACTTTGTTGTAGATGGGCTTGTTAGAAGGTTCTTAAGAGATGAGGATGGCGTTAAATTTGACCGGCCATCACCATCTTATGATCAAAAAGATTTTGTGCCCATTGAAGTAAAAGCTGGTTCTTTGGTTCTCATCCATGGTGATCTTATCCATCAAAGGTTCACTTAAACAGCCCTTTATATTTTATTTGCAGCATGTAGTTTGAAGTTGATTTTTTCCATCTTTGTCTTGTTCATTGTTGTATACGGATGACAGTTTTGAAAACCAGTCCCCAAAATCAAGGCATGCCTACAGCCTGCACATAGTGGACACTGATGGCTGCACATGGGCACCTGAAAATTGGTGAGTACAAATAGTAACAAAGTAAAATGGCATCTTTGTTGATTACATAAAACAGTAAACGGACAAGAGATTTTAAATAATGAGGAATAGAAGTTTATAGGGTATTGTTCATTTTTAAAAGTTGTGGGAGGTGTTTCTAAACAGCCCAAAATTGAAGGATTGTATTTGCATTTTTCTCTTAAAAAAATGTCAATCGCATCCTTTCTATGAAAATTCAGTTATTTTAACCATGAGAGTGCTGAATATCATATACTTTATATGCCAAAAGTAACAGTGTACCAAATGGCTCCAAGTATCGTTTAGCTATATCATAACTGTGTCAGCTTCTGGGTATTTTGTTGAAGTGAATAGGATTTTGCTAAACACTTTTTGTCTGTTAATTTTTCCTTCAGGATCAGAAGGAAAGTGGAGCCGGAGCCGCTCTATGTGAGCTAATCTTGAAGCTTACTGTGCATCAATGGCCAGTGCCATAACCAAGAATCTGCATATAAAGAGCAAATAAATGAAACTAAGTAGTTTCAGTTGACTTGTCCAATCACGACTAGATGTAGGCCCCGTACATTGCATTGAGTTTAGAATTGTATTGTAGTGTTCTTCACGGTTTATGCTCAATGGGGCTACTAATAAATTTAATATGGATATATTGGGCATATTTACTTTTGAACTCTTTGAATGGAGGATTCTTTTCGGTTGTTGAAGTAATAATGCTTTTACTACCTTTTAAGTCCTTGATATAAGACATCGTTTGCAGTGTAATTTATACTATTTGTTATACTTCACATTACATAACACCACTGTCGATAGTATAGTGGTATAGAAGTTTTCTTGTACCGGGAGGTCATAGGTTTTATCCGCCTAAAACCTTAATCTGTCCAAAAAATAGTCACCCCATGCCTTATTTTTACTCTTATTGCTTTTTGCCAAAACGGGTTGCTATTCTCTTTGCAATATCTTATGATGGCAGCCGTAGCTTTCTCATTTCATCTACAAAATGTTCGGTAAGATCATAAGCTAAAGAAAACCCAAAAAATAAAAAACACCATTCTTATGAAAGTTAATCATAATTTGTTTACTCAAGCACGGTTAAGTGTACGTAAAATTTGGTGGGTATGACCATGGTAACTCATTTAATGGTTGGCAAAAAAAAAAAAAAAAACTCATTTAATGAGTGACGAGCAAATTTAAGGCGCCATGCTGACACATATGATGTCTCTAACACACTTCATTTATCATTTTGTCTGTGAACATGTATCCAGGAGTAAGGTGTCTGTACTACACAAATTGCATATAATTTAAATAATTATATATAATTGATTTGTCACACATTCTAATAACGCCCCATCTGTATCCAAAAACACCTCTTGTTAGTAGTGGGGTTTGGCTAAAACATGATTATCTAATCAGTGGTCATAAAAGAAAAGAAAGTAGCACGGTAGTAGTTTATTTGAGAAGAAGATGAATCTTTTTGAGTATTGAGAGTATTGAGTGGTGTGTTAATGAGGTGGGTTAGGAGCAAAAAACAGAGTTGGAAAAGGACACTGGCTTGGCTGACACAAGCAGCATATGCTCCCAACTTTTCTGAGAGACAGATTAATTAAGGTGAGATGTTGGTTTTGCATTTGTGGATTGTTTCTTACTTTGCTTACCTCACTCTCTCTCTCTCTCTCTCTCACACACACACACACAGTCATACGGTTGTCTCTGCAGACATTTCAGTGATGAGAATCTTGCAGTTTGCAGTTTTGCAAAATCATAGACAAACCCTCTTCTCTCTTTCACTCTTCAACTATCACTGACTCGTTGGCATATAAATGAAAATGGCTTTCCCTTTTCAAAACTATTGTTTTATGGGGTGTACTCTCTCTGTCTTTAGTTTTTACGTGCTTATTATACACCATGTTATGGTTGGAGGTACTTTTTTAATTACTTCTTCACACTAACTCTGTAATTTTCTGTTGAGCCTTTTTCTGGTGTTTTTCTGTACTCTTGGTAATTCCAAAACAGTATCACACAGTCGCTAAAAGAAAATACTGAATTTCAATTCAGTCTCTGAAAACTATCTTCTCTACCCCTTGAAAAGAAGTCTCTTCTTTTTATAGAAAAAAATGTTTAGGGTTCAAGTTACAGTTTTCTACCACTTCCCTCAATGTTACCGTTGCAGTATAAATTTTACCATATAACCATGCTTGTATTTATAGTCTGTGACAGCTATACTTATCTGCATTTTCTAACAATGACTATTCAAAATCTGATCACGTCGTACCCCAGAACTGAACAAGACAAAAAACCATATGTATGCGACTTAAGTTTGTAAGCAGCAAAACAAGAAAAAAAAAAAAGAAAAAAAAGAAAAAGAAAAACCAAAAGAAAAAAGAAAGACAAAACCTTAGATTTGAAGCCCCTTTTAAAACCATATACATGCATAACAAAACTAAAAGCAATTCAGCTCGACAACAACACGCGCGCGCGCGCACACATTAAAGTACAGGAATTATGTTTGTTATCAGATTTTTCAATAACGAAGGTCTATTTCTAAGAAAAGTTACTTCATATGTCATAATTCTATTGAAAAAAAAAAAATCTGCTAACAAACAAACTAGTCCTAAACTTTTCCCCTATCCTGTAACCACATGGCTGGTACCAGTTTTGGTTCAGTCTTTTAAAGGAAGGAACTCAAAAAACTGACTTGAGGTGGCAGTTTCAGTGCCCAGAGAATTTGATGCACAAAGCCTAGATTTGCTGTCATTGAGAGATATGCCATGTCGGTCACCCCTCTTAAGAGGAAAAAGCTCAAGGGTTCTTGTGTTTGAATATACTTCTTCATTGGTGTAGGTGCAATTTTCTCTGTTGAGTATAAATGGTAAATTATGATTTTGGCAGGAAAAGTTTTGTGAGAGAGGTGTTGTTGGCTTTGGTTTTGAAACTTGTGTTCTTTTCTCTTCAAGTTGAGTCCACCCTTTTGGTCCAGTACTATCTGTTATATCCTGTAAATTGTTGAAAAATGAAGGAGTGTAAATTATTAAAGAAACGGGTACAATTAGGGTGTTATTAAGAGAGAAAATGTGGGGGTTCGAACTTCAGCACAAAACAGCCCCAACAGAATGTAAAAAAGAAACAGCTTTTGAAGCCTCTCTTTTTCCAACATATATACAAAATCCCTTGTTGCTGTGTCCCAAAAAAAAAAAAAAGCCTTTTCATTGCTTTCTCTCTCTCTCTATTTTTTTGGGGTTAATTTTCAGGAAAAAATTCTGGCCTGATCTATTATTATCTGACCTTGTGATTTATGAACAACTAAGAACTAAGGAATATGAAATAGATAATGAACTCAGATGCATATATAAAGCCTTAAGCTCCCTTGCGTCAAGACTTCTTCCTTTTTTGAAATGTGGTTGCTGATTTTCAAGTACATGTAACTAACATGAGTATATTTACATTCCTGTTGTAGTAACTTGACATGAAGAAGAAAAGCAATGATTAAAGGAATGAAAACAAGAGGACTAAAGTGAGAGTAAGTGAAAACAGTGGTTTAACCTTGAAAATAAGAAACATGAAGTTACAGAAAAGAATATATATCACATATAAATAAATGGCTATGAGAGGCTATATATGTATGGATAAGAAGGTAGAAAGAGATGATGCAAAAGCCAAAAGGAAAATGTACAGACCTGTGGAAGGGCACTACAGTTTGAAGATGCCCACTTCTTTGTCTCTTCAACTTGATAACCTGTCCCTCTCAACCCTGCACTCAACATCCAATAATAACTCTAAGCGCTCTCCTTCAAAACCTCAATTCTTTCGTACTACATATATCTATCATTCATAACCCTCTCTCTCTCTCTCACACACACACATGCTCACTTATGTAATCGTCAGTCTATGGTAGGGAGACAATAGCATCTTTTGCCCACAACATGATCCAAAAATGAGGAAGAGAAAGTCTTAAAAAGGAAATTTTTTAAACTGAATAAAAATATACTCTTGTTATCTTGTATGTTAACTATTTCCCTTACTACTATATCTTTATGCTTATTTACAAATAATCTGATTTAATTTTGAAGACTCAATATAGTTAATATATATACTTTAACAAACCCAAGAGTATGACTTTGTCTATAGTATGTGTGTCAGTACATTTATTAAAAATCATAAACTGAATTCTTGATTTTAGTCCTCACAGAAATCATTGAAATATCAAATTTGAGACAGTACTAACTTGTCACTAGTGTATGTACCTGTTGTTGAGTAATGCTTTTGCTCTGAGCTCCTCACATTAACAACGTACAGTTCCTTGTCTTGAGCTGAATCAGAAGCAGCTGCCTCCATCTCCCGGCGACGTCGTTTCTGGCGCTCTCTAGCTTTGTGATTCTGGAACCAGTAGAACACGTTCTTGCCTTCGATCTTGCCAAAACGACGTAGCTGTGAAGCTATCTGTTGTATTTGTTCTGCCGTCGGCGTCTTCGTCCCTTCTTTGTAAAGTTCCTCAAGCACCAGTAACTGTGCCGGCGTTGGACTCCACCTGCTCGAGCTTTGCTGAGATTGCCCATGCAACCCTCTACATGTACTCACTCCATCTCCTGAACGCATGCACAAAACATAAATCCTTCAACTTCAAATGTGAAATCTCACAGTTTCTTATATATATAGATATATACATACACATACACATACCGGCAAAACACCTACTTTTACTGGTCTTTGTTAGTTCATTATACAGTCACATACATATTTCTTGTGATGCAACTTTTCAAACTGAACTCACTATTATGTTTTGTTGTGTTCTAGCGTCTTTATTAGATATATCCAGGCTAGGACATATTAAGAAAACTGAAAAAGAATGAGATTTCAGAGAGTTTTTTTTTTTTTTTTCCTTTGGGCTTACCCGGAGGATGATTCAAAGAGATGAGATTGGTGCAGTGGGAGCAAATACAGAAAGGTATGATTTTGGGAGGTGCAGAAGAATCAAGGGTGGAATTTGGAGTGCTAAGAGGGTGAAGCTTGAAGGCAGTGAATGAATCAGACATATTTTCTTAAGAACAAGATCACTAGTTACAGCTGCCAAAAAGGTCGGTGTTATATACTGTGTGTATATATATATTGATATGGAAGATCTTTGAGTTTTGGTGCAGTGTAAGGAAATAATTAGTTTTGGAAAGAAACGCAGGGAGAAGATAAAGATCTATGGAGAGTGAAAGTGAATGATAGAGATGAAGTTGGAGGGAGGAAGAAGGGTGGTATTTGTAGGAACAGAAAACGTTGTAGTAAAAGCTTTAGGTGGAGCAGCAAGCAACGAAAAGTTAGTTGCCCACTCCATCATTTGATGATACAGAAACCAAATGTTCAAATCATGAGAGATAGAGAGAGAGAGAGAGAGAGTGAGTGAGTGGGAAATCAATAGAAGCGTGGAACTGAGAGATGTCGAGGGTCAAGCTGTACAAAAGGACAAGATCATTATGATGACCATATGATGTGTTAATCAAAGTCGTTGCATCTTTCAGAGTTAGCTAGTAGTAGTAATAGATCAGTGACGACACATCTTTTTATAGGGATTGTAATTTTGATTTGTATCAGAAAGATAGACTTCAAATTATTATCCTGAACAAAAGAAAGAGTTTCAACAAAACTAACTAGTCTTGTGCACCCAAGAAAAGGTAATAGCACTGTCTCTTCCTAACCTACTCTCTAGTCCACAACGCACGCAAATACTTAATTGTTCATTCACTGTCCCTAGCGACTGCCTCTCTCTCTTCAGTACGTATATGTGCATAGGGATTTCTATATAACGGTGTTCTGGGGGCTATCTTACTGAGTTCCTCAAAGAGAACCCGTTTCTGTTAGTGTATGTGTTTTGTTTTTTGGGGGCTTGGATTGCATATGCTCTGTACTACACTGTTGATGGTACTGTGAGCTTGATACTTTGTGACGTAGAAGTCACTTAAATTTTTCACACCTAAACTTGGAAAATGAATGTACATCCCTATCCTATCCGGCTGTCTCTGTCTTGGTAAGCGCTTCTTATTTATCATAATTAATTAGAAGCTCAATAAATATACATTAGTTATCACCACACATTTCTCTCTCTCTCCCCCTCCTGAATGTTTTTGTTAGATTTGAAATGATAGATCTGGATTATGACACTTCAACAGTAATTTAACATTAGTGTTAATAATTTGTCACAAATTAAACTAGTTCTTAATATGGATCAATGAAAATGTAATAATTCCCAACAACTTGGTTCAAATCTCACATCATACAATATAATTTCAGGTTAACCATAAAGTATAACTGAGGATCCTACTCACAAGTTATGTATCAATAAGCATTAATTGCATCTACATCGACAAAAGGCAGATCATATATATACACAAACACATAACTTGAAAAGTCACATCATGTTTGATATAAATTATTTCTTATGCAATTTTATAATTTGACCTCAATCTTGACCAATGGATTAATGTCGACAATTAATTTCTTGAGAAATTGAAATCCATCGCCATCTACACTGTTTACTAATCTGTTTTAAGGGTAAAAAAACAGAGAGAAATGTTTATGAACTGAACAATATAAATATATATATAAACTTTCTGAAGGATAGTAGATGGAGGGATGACCAAAATAACACAGTTCGCCAACCTTCCTTAATTACCATTTTGGAGAGTCATAAAAGTAGCTTTACGTGTAGAGCACAATAGAGCAAGGTACTATACTTACTTCCGCATGCATAATAATCAATGTAAAGCAACAAGGTCTATATAATAGCAACAGATCGAGACATGTATCTCACGTGCACAATAATGAACACAACCTGTCCCTAAACACTAATTTAGCCTCCTTCATAAACTCACGTGTGTTTCTCTCAAACTTGATATATAGCAGAATCGATTATACATTAGTGTTCCCATGTCCCCCGACCATGTCTCACGAAACTCATTATTGCTGCATTATTTTGTCCTTTGAAATAATTGCCTATATTAATTCTGTACGTGAGTGTTTGTTGATTATTATAACCTAGTGGCTCATGGTGTGTTCCATTTTTATTTTTTCATATGTTTACACACGCATTCTTTGAACTGTCCTCAAGTTGAACCTGAAAGAGCAAGCAAATCATTCAGGGTGTAAATTGGGTGTTTGAAAAACTTCTTCACAAAACAAGAACTCAAACATTTATGCTGGTTTGGTCAAACTCACTACCTACGTCCAGTTCTCAGCTTCTACTGAGTTATACTACTCTTCAAGATTTCAACAGGCTTTTGGCGCCACAGTACATACTCGATTGATTCTTTAAGAATCACTTCCCCTTACAAGATATAATTCAAGT
>JBAGKO010002001.1:0-12115 GCA_037177275.1 Acacia concinna | reverse complement strand
CAGAATTTTCGGATAACTACAGAATTTTCTAGAATTTCCCAGCCCTATTAGCAGAATTATCGGTATAATTTGATACTGATAGACTCGTGGGCTCCACAAAAACATGGCTGGACTTGCCTTAATCAAAAGGGCATATTTTTTTAAAGAAGAAATTCAAATAATTATGTGGAAGGGGACAAGTGTCAAAAAAGGTCAAAACTTTTCGGGAAAATTAAACCTAAACACTCAATAAACATTTATACTTTGACCCCTCTCCCTTCCCTATAAATAGAGGTCACATTTCCTTCATTTGATCCATCCCAAAACGTGCTCCCTCCCTCTCATAAGGTGCTCTCCTACCCTCTCTTAAATAAGCCTCTTTCGGTGGAAATTCTGGCGAACTCGGCCCAGTTTTTTATCTAAGTAAGTTTCAGATCCTTCCTCTTGTGAATTCCTTTATTTTCCAGCAATTATTAGAGTAATTAGGGGGAGATTCTATCCAATTAGGCATGCCTAGATAGTGAACATAAAGGGAGGTTTTGTCCAACTATCTAGACCAAAATAAGCCTTTATAAGGGAAGTGATGCCCAATTGTGAGAAATTCTTCAGTGCACCACATAATTTGTGCACTGACAAATAAAAAATAAATAACTCATATCCTCTCAGGTTGACATGGAGATGATGTGTTCAGACTTTTATTTCTCCTTTTTTTGGTAAAACAAAATAAAATAAGAATACATCTTTTCACACATTTTTCCTCTCTCTTACTTTTTCTTCTCGATTGGTGTGTTGCCATAAAAACTGATGTAATATTAGGCTTTTTTAACAATATACTAATCAGCAGTAAAATTTATTACGGAAATGCAATAAAAAAATATATTTAGCAGGATGTAACACCCGAAATCGTTCTTACTATGAACGATTTAAGCAAATCGTTCTTAATAAGAACGATTTATGTTTTAACAATCTACTAGGAACGATTTATGTTTTTAAAAAATATATTTCCCACTCTTATTATTTTGATGGTACCAAACAGTAAACTCTATTTATGTTTTAAGCAAACCTTAAGTTTTTTTTTATAAAAAAAACACATAAAATTTAGACCGAATGTAAGAAATAAAATGTCTAAAAAGTCATATTTTAGACATGATATAAGCCAAGAGAGGTCTAAAATGTTAGGTTTTTTAGACCTTTGGGAGGAAGGCAAATGTCTAAAAAATTTAGACCAGATATGAGAAATATAAGGTTTAAAAAGCCATATTTTAGAAATGATATAAGCCAAGTGAAGTATAAAATGTTAGGCTTTTTAGACCACATTTTAACCAATTGGTTTAAAAAGTACTTTTGGGAGGAAAACAAATGTCCAAAAAATTTAGACCGAATTAGAGACATATAAGGTTTAAAAAAGTCATATTTTAGACATGATATAAGTCAAGTCAGGTCTAAAATGTTAGGCTTTTCAGACCACATTTTAACCAAACGGTATAAAAAATACTTTTGGGAGGAAGGCAAATATCCAAAAAATTTAGACCAAATTTAAGAAATATAAGGTTTAAAAAAGTTATATTTTAGACATGATATAAGCCAAGTGAGGTCTAAAATATTAGGCTTTTTAAAACTTTGGGAGAAAGGCAAATGTCTAAAAAATTTAGACCGGATATGAGAAATATAAGGTTTAAAAATTCATATTTTAGACATGATATATGGCAAAGTACTTTTTAAACTTGTTGGTTAAAATGTGGTCTAAAAAATACTTTTTAGACATTTGCCTTTCTCTCAAAAGTACTTTTGGACATTTGCCTTCAATTTTTTAGACCTTACATTTCTCACGGTCTAAATTTTTTAGCCATTTGCCTTCCTCCCAAAAGTACTTTTTAAATTGGTTGGTTAAAATATGGTCTAAAAAGCTTAACTTTTTAAATCTCACTTGACTTATATAATGTCTAAAATATGACTTTTTTAAACCTTATATTTCTCAAATTCAGTCTAAATGTTTTAGACATTTGCCTTCCTCCCAAAAGTACTTTTTAAACCGGTTGGTTAAAATGTGGTCTAAAAAGCCTAACCTTTTAGACTGACTTGGCTTATATCATGTCTAAAATATGACTTTCTAAACCTTATATTTCTCACATCCGGTCTAAATTTTTTGGACATTTGCCTTCCTCCCAAAAATACTTTTTAAACCAGTTAGTTAAAATGTGGTCTAAAAAGCTTAACATTTTAGACCTCACTTAGCTTATATCATGTCTAACATATGACTCTTTATGCCTTATATTTCTTACATTTGGTCTAAATTGTGTGTGTGTTTGTTTTTTTTTATTTTTTTATAAAAAAACTTAAGGTTTGCTTAAAACATAAATAGAGTTTACTGTTCGGTACCGTCAAAACAATAAGAGTGGGAAATATATTTTTTAAAACATAAATCGTTCTTAGTATATTGTTAAAACATAAATCGTTCTTATTAAGAACAATTTGCTTAAATTATTTCTAGTAAGAACGATTTCGGGTGCTGCATCCTGCTAATTTTTTTTGTGTTGCATTTCCATAATAAAGTTTAATGTTCATCAGTATATTGTTAAAAAAGCTTGATATTACATCAATTTTTATAGCAACACACCAATCGAGAAGAAAAAGTAAGAGAGAGGGAAAATGTGTGAAAATGTGCCTTCTTATTTTATTTTGTTTTACAAAAAAAAGGAGAAATAAAAGTCTGAACACATCATCTCCATGTAAGCCTGAGAGGATATAAGTTGTTTATTTTTTATCTGTCAGTGCACAGATTACGTGGTGCACTTAGTGCACCCAAGAATTTCTCACCAATTGTTGCAGATCAGGATAGCCTTTCTTAGGGGGAGGTGTTGTCTGACTGTCCCGGCCTAAGATAGCTTTTCATAGGGAGAGGTGCAGTCCAATGGTCTCATACTAAGATAGTATTTCCTAGAGGGAGGTGTTGTTCGACGATATTGAATAGAACTAGGAATTTCTAAGGGGAGGTGATGCCCAGCAGTCGGGAGGTCCAGTAGGCACATCTAAGGAGAGATGCTGCCCAATTGTCCTTGCCAGGGCAATGGGGATGAGCCAGCGGCATGGGACCCAAGCTGGACATGGTAGCTAGCAGAGGGGTGCAGGTAGGGAAGGGATGCGGTACAGGAAAAGGAAGGACCTGGTCCAAATAGTAGGGAACCAAGACCTTAGGGAACAGAGTGGGTAGGGCAGTATTATACTGTTAGAGGTAGACAGTAATGCCCTATATTGTGGTCTTTATAGGTGTAACAAAGAGGCATACCAATAATCCAGTAGTGCTATAAACAACGAAGTAGAGCCCATACACCGTGCAAGGAGTATATGGTAGCAAGAATCTCTACCTTAAACCTGTATTGCTTTGTGTTGTTTGCTGTTTGTTGTATGTGTGTATGTTGTGTTATGGTTGTGTTAGCCTATATGCATGAGAACTATAACTCCCTGTTTATGCCCTGGGCTATTTGAGTTTGAGTTTGGATTAAGTCACATGTAGGCTCCCGGTACACAGTATGTGCCGAGTGAGGGCACCAGAGGTAAAGTATGAGCATTGCATATAGCATGACATGCATATTGCATTACTTGGTTTTTGGTTATGATTTTACTACTGAGGTTTCTCAAGAAACCTTACCCTCTCCCCAATGTAGGTAAAAGTTTGGAAAGAGGCAGGACAAGGGAATGGACTTAGAGCTAGAGATATATTTTCCTGTTTCTTGGCATGTACAATATGATCAGTGTATCTTATGGATTCTGGTTTTGTGCCTTTGTTAATGAGAAAAGTTATTCCACTACTATGTCTATGTCGAAAAATTTTAATTTCTTTATTTTGACATATGGACACGCCAGTGGTTTCAAAGGCAGTAAGGTAAGGTAATAGTCCCGAAAAGTGAGATGTTATAGTCTCCAACTAATTTTTATTGGCATTTTGAACAACATAATTCAGTTATTTGTCTCTCATAATAAGAAAGGAAGGGAGTAACATTTTGCACAACACACAAAGAATTATTTAATTCTTATCATATGTAAATAACAATGATATATGAACAATTAAATACCACGACTCAATGAGAAATATGATTCATTTAACTACATATTAAAGTTTTATATAATTAATCAATTCCTCCCATAATGATTTGTGTCATATAAAACATGGAATATAAAACTTGTTAACCCCTTGGAAGATATTTGTTGTATATTTATTGTTCTTTGTTTGCTATCGTCAATAACATAGGACAATATAACCAAAACTCATTTACGAATTTCTTGTTCCATAATTATTTTAAACTATTGTTATATTTGTTATAACCAAAACTCACATTGGACATCATTATGTTTAACTTGTGAGCCATGTCCTTATCCTAGTAAGTCTAGAGATTCAATCAACATAAAACTTTTTCCTATCAAAAAATAATGGAGTAAGATCAAGAAAAAAACACAATTAAAATAATTTCATTGTCATCAAACGTTTTAAAATTGTCTTTTTTCATTGTAGTTTCTCATCCTAATTGGGAATTTTGCAGGATTTGTACTTTTCAAGTTTTTCAACATTTAGTTTATTTTTAGTTTTTCAATTTGTTTCTCTTTCAACTTTTAGTTTTGATGTTTTTTTGCTAGTTCATGGATTCTTCTACTTGATGCAATTGTGTTTGTGGTATTTTTGGATACTAAATGTGGACACATCTCTTGATGAATTCAAATTGTGTTTGTCATATACTACTTCATGATGCCAAATCTAACCAAAATTGATTATTATTTTTTTAATAAGATGGACTCTTGAATAATTAATGTTTTTAAAAAGGAGCTAACCCCACTTTTGATTTTATGAGCATGAAAGAATTAATGTGATGAAATTGGGCTATTAGAAGTGAGCAAATGTTGCTTTAGTTAGGGATAGCAACTCGTAAATGCTGTGAAAAGATGAATTCGAATTATTTTTATTTAGGGTAAAGGTGCAGATTTGATAAACAACTATTTTATCAGGGGCGTAAAGGTGCAGATGTGATAAATAACTATTTTATCAGGGGCGTCTAGCACAAAAAACTATTTTAAAGTGAAAAAATATATATGAAGAATTTTTTTCGGAGCAAAATTGACAACATCATTAAATGCTATTACTTTTTCTGACATATAGGTCCCACTGCTGTTACTCTTGGTTAAAGTAAAATTAAGTTTTGTCAATAGAAAGACAAATACTGACATTTATAAGACAAATATTTAAATATCCAAAAAATTTTAACTTCTTAAATTCTTTTAAATCCTTTTATTCATAATATAAACGCATATAATGTATCAAAAAAATAATAAAAACGCATATATTTACCTTGTAAATGCTCTCTAGCCCTTAAGAAACGGAAAATAGTTTGTTATTAAATTTTCATCTTAACCTTATAAAGTATATTAAAATAATTAGCAGTAGAACCCATATGTCAAAAAAAAAGTAATGGCAATTAACGGTGCTGTCAATTTTGCTCCGAAAACAATTATTCTTATATATTTTTACACCTCAAAATAGTTATTTATACTGGACGCGTTTAAAAAAATAATTATTTATCAAATACGCACCTTGACTCTTTTATTTATATGATGGAAAGAAAGAACGATGGGAAGAAAAATAGATAGGACAAAAATGAAGGGAAAAAAAAGAAGAAAACTGGTGCCAATAATGAAATTAAGTCTGATGCAAAATAGATAGGCAAAAATAAAATATTCTTAAATTTAAATTATTAATAAAAAGACTTATTTAACCTTAGATATTTTATCACTAAACTAAGTATCGAACAAGTTTTTTAAAAAAGCAAAAACAAAAAAAGGTTTTAGAAATAAGAAATTGATCAGACAGGGCCTTAGATTTTTTTTTTCGGTGCAAGTCACAAGTATCTTCTATTTGATGCAATACTAATCGATTTAATGACGGATAGCAAATGCGGAGTAGAAATTCGAATCTTGTTCGTCAGGTTAGAGGCTTAATCTTTTTAATTAGGCCTAACTTGTTGCTTAAGAATGGACTAATGGGAGCAAGAAAGAATTAATATGGCGAAAAGGGAGCTGCCCCAAGCGTTTTTTTTTTGTTTCCTCGTTCCGTCAACTAGCCCTTTATGAGCATGAAATAATGATGAAATTGAGTTTTGTCCAATTTTACACGTGCCCTCCTCAATGCAATGAATCCAATTCCAAATATCGGAAAAGATTATTCATGTATTACGATGAATTAAATATTTAATTGCTTTAGGATATAGTAGTATTATTTTTTATAACAATAATAAATTAATTAATATCTATCATCAATGATTTATTTGTTAATTTATGTTATTAGTTAATATTAAGTTGAATTATGCTACCCTAACCCTTAACATGAGATCTCGTTTAGGCCTTAATATACAATCTCGTTTATAGCTTAATTTAGAGAAAATTTCAATAAAGGACTTCTATAGAGAATTTATATCAAATAGGCCCCAAAAGATTATGAAACTTCATTAAAGGAATTATGATGCAAAATGAAATTAAACTTAATAGCAAAAAGACAAAATAACCCCTGCCTTTTAAAAAAACACATTTCCCGATCATTGGCGACAAGCTCTTGAGCGCTGGTCAACTAAGTTGTTGGGGCCGGAAAATTTAAAATGCAGGGGTAGTTTTGTTTTTTCACCATAAAATTTAAATTCAGTTTGCACCACAAGTCCTTTAACGAAGTTTTAAAATCTTTTGAAGCTTATTTGATCTAATTTCTCCAGAGAGGCACTTTATTGAACTTTTCCTTTAATTTACCGTACAAATTAATCATTGCTGTCATTTCGTTAGATTTTTCAAAATTTCGTCACGCTATGAATATGAATTGCTTTGAAACATTGGTGATCAATAATACTCTGTAAATTTAATTTATTACATCACCTGAGATTAATTCCAACATCAGTAGGACAAAAAATAGTGGAAAGCATTTAAAATTTAAAGCTACATGATGAAGTTAAAACTGATGTAAGATATTGGAATCAAACTACTCAAATTTCACATTCCCTCTAATTAATTCAACATCGAGTAATGACATTCTTTTTGCTAAAAGAAAAAGAATTCCAGAATTTATTCTTCTCCTTATTGCTCATAGTAAATACACACAGAAGCTCAAAGTCCAGCAGAGGACAGTCAGATATAATAAATAATTCATTGTTTTCCCCATGATAATCTACCCATGTTTTAAAAACTGAAGATCACATATGCCTAAATTTAAAAACATAGTCCTCAATTTGTCCTCACTACTAAAGAGGCTGTGTTTAACGGGAGTGGCTAATCCTTCACAATATGTCAAACCAAAGTTCAAATTCTCATTGAGAGGGGTGTCTACACATTGTGATTGATAGTGTCTCCAACATGATTACCTACAATAGGAAGATACCTATACCTAACCAAAAATAAAACAGTCCTCCATTTTTATTTTTAATTTGATCATTAGTGTCCCCAAGCCACTTTAGAATCAAAACTAATCCCTTTCGACAAATAGTCCTCAATTCTACTTCAAGGAGTTTTCAATATCTATCACGAACCTATACTTCACATCTTTATTTACCACCCTCTGAAGAGCTTCATTTATGTATTCAATTGGAATGACTTCTATATTTGGGTAAATTTTATTTTCAGCACAGAAATCAATCATCTCCTGTATCTCTTTTGTACCACCTGTGATACTTCCAGAGATGGTTTTCATACCTGTCAAAAAGTTTATGCATTTACAGATCAGTTCCATCACTTAAAGTTCAAACTACCAAGATGAACAAAAGAGTATAAAACTTGAAAAGGACGGGAGAGGAACCTCTCCTTTTCCCTTCCCATCCTCTTCCTTTTTTATAATCATCATATCAACATTTGAATGGTCCATGTTTAATTTGATATAAAATATTATCAAAATGTTGAATTATAGAGGGAAAAATGATTAATTAAATTCAAAATGCTAAAATTTGATACGAACAATTTAATACTACAATAAAGGAAACAAAATTGTATAAACCAAATGTGGACTGTTCATATGTTGATCTTAAGGTCAGAAAAGAGAGAGAGAGAGAGAGAGAGAGAGAGAGAGAGAGAGAAGAGGATGGGATGGGAAAACGAGAGGTTCATCTCCCTAAGAACTAAAAAGTGAACATACCCAAATTAAGGCTGGCAGGGCTGAATTTAACCTCACTAGGGAACCCAACCAGGGCTAATATCCCGGAAGTCTTTAAAAGTGACATATATGGATCAAATGGGTGTTCACCAGATGCTGTGTCAACTATGAAGTCAAAAGACTTGGCCAATGCCTATATAGGAATCAGCATAAATTTTGACAGGAAAATTAAAAAAAAAACAAAACAAAAAGGCATAAGTCTTCAATCTTTATTGATGCCTTAAATGTCAAAGGAGAATTATATTTGACAGATACTTTACCATCATCTGATCTTGGTCAGAGGAAACAACAAAGTTGTCAGCACCAAGTAGAGTAAGGGCCTCCTCTTTTTTGGATGCACTTGTGCTGATAATTGTCACATTCAACCCAAAAGCCTTCCCGAATTTTACTGCCATATGACCAAGACCACCGAGGCCAATCACTCCTAGGGACTTACCAGCTTGATTCATCTTGTGGCGCATCATAGGAGAATAGACAGTAATACCAGCACAAAGCAAAGGAGCTGCTGAAGCCAATGGATAACCTTTGGGTATCAGGAAGCAATACCTATAATTCAAGACAACATATGAAGCCAGATGAAATGTTTCAAAACTGAGTAACAACGTCATACATATTTATAGTAGAATTTTATAAATTCACCTTTCATGGACTACTATGTTACTGGAGTATCCTCCTTTTGTGATTGTGCCATCATAATCAACCCCATTAAAAGTCAGAACTGATCCCTTTGTGCATTGAACTTCAATTCGATCATTACAATATTGGCAATCCCCGCATGAATTAACATAAGTTCCTACTCCAACATGATCACCAACTTTGAAACAATGGACACTGGAACCAATCTTTTGTACAATTCCAGCAATCTCATGTCTGATGTGCACATAATTAAACACACACATATTAGTTTAAGACGACAGAAAAATCACCCATACTGTAAAAAAAAAAAGTCAACATACCCAGGTACTAAAGGATACTTTGAGTCACCATGTTTATTCCTTGACCAAATTACATCAGCATAACAAACTCCACAATGGGTAATTTTAATGAAAACATCGTCATTGCCAAGAGTCCTGAACAATCAACATGCCACATGATCAAGCAATCAACATCCGATGCCAACTCCAATGATATATGTAAAAAAGGACAATATGTCTAAGCCAAACATAACTCTTCCACATGCCCAAAGTAAAACCATAATAAATGATGGTAATATAACAATCTAGCCGTATTCATCAAAGTAGAATATGATGTACGTGCCTGCGACTGAATTGGTATGGGGATATAACTCCAGAGGCGTCTCTTGCTGCCCATCCCAGGCAATCTATATTGGCATCTTTGGAACTCATTAGTTGTTTCTGTAGTGTAAATATAATCAATTAGTTATCAGTTTCCCCTCCATATTTACAAGAAAGTAACAAAATAAAGGTATCAATGTACTTCTAATTATCCTCCTTCAACATATCAGAATTGTTATTGAACATTAGCATTCTCGAGATGTAGATAACAAGGTATTCACAGAGTAAGCATAGCAACAAATGAATTCATAACATTTTGAAAGAAAACGTGGGTAAAAGAAAAACTTTCTTACGGCCAAGAGCAAATATAACACCAAAAACAACCCCTTTGTCAGCAAGAGGATACGAGTTTAAGAAATCAATTTGCAAGTCACAGCAGTTATGACTGTAGTAAGGCTTTTGCCATAACAATAATGCTCCAGGGGCTATGAGATGACCCAAAACCATAGATACCATAGTATTTAAAACGGTAGAAAAGTCTCTATCCAATGACTGCAATTAATGGCAACGAATTGAAACAATTAACATTACATATGAATCAGATTGATCTGCACAACTGGGGAAAATGCAGTCCCGAATCTTTCTTAGCTTTGGAAAGAGCTAAATGTCACACAGATTATTCAATTGTTCACCTCAAGGCACAATGATCGATCGCCCCCAGAACGCTTAATTTTCCAAGAATTTCTTTCTTTCATTTTTTTGTTTTTTTTTTGTTTTTGGGTCAGCCATTCATTCTGTTCCCAAATGATAGATCAATCAGAAAATAAATAGGCTACAACAGAGCACTACGTAGATAACTTACCTCACGGCGTCGCACGGTTGATAAGAAGGGGCAACGGCGAACCTCTGAGCAAGCGAATTGAGTTGTCCGTGTGTATGTATGGTATGATTTTCCCAGACTCTTGTCACTGGCCTCTTGGGTTTGATGTTCAGGGAGACGTGTTCTTTTATCCGTCAGATGTGATTTCAACAGATGTGGTTTTGATTTGATTTGTCTAATTGTTAGTAGGGATTCGAAGGAGAGGGAAAAGAAAGGAAAATTGTTATATGTGGAATGGGTTACTTTTATCAAAAGTGACAAAATTTTTTTTAAGAGAGATAAATAAATACTTATAAATATTAAAAATTTTAAAAGATAATTTAAATTTAACAAATAATAAATAAGGGATAGAAAATTTATTAATAATTTTATGTTGAGTTTTAATTATTTTATTTTAGTCATTATTTATTATGTTTTAATAATTTTATTTTGAGTTTTAATTAGAACCCCTTATTTATCATTTACCATATTTAAATCATCTTTTAAGCTTTTTAATGTATAGAGGGTATTTATTTATCTTTTCTCCCTTTTTTTTTTGTTAAAACCAATCATAAACATTATAAAATATACAAGGAACCCATTTGAAGGTAACTATACTTTCACTTCTTTATTTAATTTGGTATGTATATTTTTTTTCTTTTAATTAAATCATTATTTTGCTTTGTTAATATCAGTAATTCATGTAACTTTACTTTTTTATCATTGTTAGTCCTATAGATGAGTTAATGGTACTAGCATAACAAAATTAAATCATTTAATTAAGAGAGAAAAACACATAGGTACCAAATTAAAAATTAAAGAAAATTGTATGTACCTTCAAATAGGTTTTTCCAATATACAAGAAAAATAATCATGTCCATTAATATCGGTTATTGTAACATTTTTAATGAAAACAATGTGTTAAAATGGCCATTAATTTATATCAAAAGTGTAAAAGTAAACCATAAACCTTTCATTATGTAAAAATAATTAAAAGTTGACTTTTTTAATATTAATTCACAAGTTTTTATATTACTTATACAAGTTAGAGTCTAAGAAAATTTTAATTATAAGATAATTAAAGGCGACATGAATTATCACCACCCTACTAGATACAGCATGCGATCTTTTATCGCCTCTTAGTTTCTTCTTAGGCATCCTATCTTATAATCTACTTAGTATTGGTTGTAGAATTGTTTTAACATTTGTGATTATAGTATATTAAATGTTGGTGTTTATGTTGAATATTTCTTAAGTGACAAGTTTATTTTACTTCGTCAATCTTGTTAAAATAAAAAATGTGACTTTTGAATACTAATTCATAAGTTATTATTTGACTTTTATCATTTTAATTCCCAAATTGATAAAATGTTGATAATACAAAAAGCTAACAACCAACACTAAATATATTTTAAGGTGTGATGTTTGAAAGGAAGAAGATCGCATAATGCATATGGTAAGGTTGAGATAATACATGTCACCCCTAATCATTTTATAATTAAAACCCTTTTGGACTCCAACTTACGTAAACTATATAAAAAATTGTGAATTAGTATCAATAAGTCAATTTTACATCCAAAAAAGGTTTATGGCTACTTTTAAGAGAAAAAGACAAATAAATATACCATAAATATTAAAAACCTTGAAAGATTGCTCAAATTTAGTAAATGACAAATGATGGGTAGAAAATTGATCAATTTTAGTCGTTCTCTATCATTATCTATTGAGTTTTAGTCATTATTTGCTCAATTTTAGCTATTATTTGTTGAGTTTAGTCAAAGCCCCTCATTTGTCATTTACCAAATTTGAGTCATCTTTCAAAGTTTTTAATATTTAGAGGGTATTTATTTGTCTTTTCCCCTACTTTTAAAC
>JBAGKO010001981.1:0-12116 GCA_037177275.1 Acacia concinna | reverse complement strand
GACTTATTAGAAGTAACTTATTTTTATAAGTGGCTTATGATAAGGAACTTAGAAAAATAAGTAACTTATTAGAAGTCAATTGTGTTTGGATTGAGGATAGGAAAAGTAACTTATGGGAGTAGAATAAGTTATTTGTGTTTGGATTAAGGGTAAAATAAGTGACCTATGAGAGATATAAAAAGTGACTTATTTTCATAAGTCGCTTTTTTCAACTTATCTTTATAAGTGACGTATTGGCATAAGTTACTTATTACTATAAGTTGCCACCAAACACTAAAATTCCATAAGTTCCTTATTTTTTATAGTCACCGTTGAAAAAAGCTGGAAAACGCTGAGGGCAAACAGGCTCTAATTCTAATCATGGATGTAGTTTTATTTAACAGTGTTTAAAAATTTAAAGTACTCTAAAAGACTTAATAAGACTTTATTTTTTTATAGTGATAATATAAATTAGATGTTATTATGATGAAAATTTTAAAAGTGAATATGATGACAAAAATAATAATAATTAAAAAGTATAAAAAACTTGATTTTGATTTTGATTTTCTTATAATTTAATTGTAATCATTCTTAAAATGATTCTTGTAACCCTGAAAAATGTATAACCGATCATTTTAAGAATTTCTTTATGTAATTTGTGGATTTAAAGTTTATACTACCTCTTATTTTAATTATAAAACTCAGTTGACTTTTTTTTTTTTGAGAATCTTAAGAAAACTTATTATATTATTTTAAAGTATTAAACTTTATCGTTCTCTCTAAACTATTTTATCTAACTCATGAACTAATATATAATATCATAAAATATAACATATGATATTAAATTACTTTAAAGTATTAAACTTTATCGTTCTCTCGAAACTATTTTATTTGACTCATGAACTAATAGATAATATTATAAAATATAACATAAGATATTATTAAGTAACTTATTTTACTTCTTTAACTTCTTCAAAAAATGTTAACTATGTCTCATAATTAGGACCAGAAGGAGTATGAACTTTGTGATATAATAGGAAGAAACTCAAAATTTATCCTAACTCCAGAAAACAAAGTGATAATTTTTTTAAAGGAAAAAAAATTATGCAATATTTTCTCTTTGTTAGGGTGTGAATGAGGCATAAAAATGATCCCACTAAAAAATATGTAAGCAGGTGAAGGAGTTCTATCTCCACTTGAAAAAGGATTTTTGATACATAAGTTTTAAGGTAAAACAAACACATGTAATCCGCTCCTTATATTTGCCGCACACTTGAAGCATTTTTTATAAGTAAAACCTTAAACCTTATAAACTGTACAATAAAATTCAGCAAATTCTTAACTTTATCCCTATTTAATATATATGAAACCACATAAAAATAAAGTCAGTACAATAATAAGTGATGGTTCATCGTACATTCATCTCAAAATTTTAATTGGTATCTTATAAATAGAATCAAAAAATTTCTCTTCCTGTCCTACGAATAGAATTAAAGGATTATAGTTAAAATTTAGGGCAAAGGTGTAATCTACCCATTAACATATTTTGAAAGAGCTACTAGCTAGCACAGTGAATATTTTTTGGGTTGCAAAACTACCCATAAACATTAAAAAGTAGACCAATTATGCCAATTTTGTTAATAATAATGTAACAAGATCTTCAACCTATAGTTTGAAGCTAGAGACTAAAAGTAAAATTGAGATAAATTATGAGAACCAAATATTATATTAATCCTATTATATTAACCCTAATATAGGTATATACATATTGAATCTCATGACCATTAACAATTTTAGAGTTATTAATAAGGATATGACAGTAATAAATTTCTTATCTTAGGGACTTGACAATAGTATTTTCTTATTTTGGGATCTCTTTGACGTATATTCCCTTGTTTGGGGACCTCAATGTAATTTTCCCAATAATACTCCATCGTTCCTAATTATAAGATCCCATTGACTTTTTTGGAGAATTATAGGAAAATCTTAAGAAAGCTAATTACATTATTTAATAGTATCATATATTAGTTCATAAGTCAAACAATATAAGTTGAAGAAAAATGAAAAATTTTAATGTATTAAAGTAATATAATTAATTTTCTTAAAATTTTAAAAAAAATCAATAGGTCCTTATAATTAGAATTAAAGAAAGTATAAAAAAACAGTAAGGTTTCTCTAGTGTGTGCCTAAATTCCTGTGAACCGGATTACTAGAAGCACCATATACCTGTAAAGAAATTTTAATTAAAAAAACACAGCACGGATGATTTAGTGATTTTCGTTTATGTGGGATAATCCTTGCGGAGGAGTCTTTAATTTGCTGAAATCTCCAATATATATATATATATATATTTTTTTTATTATAAAAGACTGGGATCAAACTTAAATTAGTTGTCATATAGAACACAAATTATACCACACGACCTAAAAAATTATTGGTATCTCTAACATCTATTTCTCATGGTGACACCTTTCTTGATAGGATTATGTTCCTCCCTTTGATTTTCCACCCCTTTATATAGATTTTGAATCCAAAAAATAAAATTAATATACGCATCTCAGCGTGGATGAGGGAATAGGAACACACACAGACACAGACCGCCTCCGGGGGCAGAGAGAGAGAGCATGTTACACGTGTGGGTTCAATGGAATGAGAGTGGGCCCGACGACACCCTGGACGCCACCCAAGTTTGGTCACGAGAGATTAGAGAACAAAGGACATTATCCATACGAATCAGGCCGAAGATTCTGTCTATTTCAGCCCATGTCTGTCTCCAACCCTAAAAACAAAACTCATTTTCAATTGCCCAGTACTATAATTTTGGGTGGTGAAAATTTAGCAATAAACACAAGTATCTATAAAAATTATCTATTTTTAATATAAAAAGTAGATAATAAATAATTTTATCGAGAGAAAATATAGCAACTCCTTTTTTTTTACTGTGGGTTTTACCTGTCTTTTTTCTCTTTATTGTTTTATTGAAAAGACATTCTGACTTTATTTTATTTTTTATAAGAGCATTTATTAGATAAATATAAGCATTTTACAGACAAAAATATATATATTTACAAGACAAACACATGTTTATCTTGTAAATGTTTTTATTTATCTTAAAAATGTTCATATTTGTGTTATAAATGCTTTTACAAAAAAAAGTGTATTATTGTCTTTTCATTGAAAACACATAATTTTATTTTGATCCAATGCGTTCTATGAAATTTTTTAATTTTTTGGGGGTTAACTGAAAAAAAAAGTTGTTTTTATGGGGTCTAAGTGGTATTTTTCCATTAAAAAAATTCAAATAATAGTTAACAAAAATTGACCGGTGGGACCCACAGCACAAATAGTCAAATGGATTAACTCTATCTAAATAAATTGTTTGTGCCTAAGTTATGCATAAAAAAAATAAATAATTCTTATAGAAATTCATAGTGATATTGTTGATTCACCGTTTTAAATATATAGGGAACTCTTGAGTCTTCAAACACAGACACCCCACTCAAAATAACAAAATCTTACTTTGTCTAAAGAGAAGAACTATCTCACATATCCAAATAATTTTTAAAGAGTTAGGAAAGATGATTAAATTATTTTAAAATATTTTTATTTTATTTTTTAAAAAAATTAATTTATATGACTTATAAATTGATAATGATCTAATGATTTACGATATATGATATAATTAAGTAGTTTATTTAATTTTTTTATGAATAAAACAATTTCAACTAAATCTTATATTTAATATTATGGGAGTGATTTTTTTGGGAGAATTACAAAAAAAGACAAAAGAAACAGGAAAATTTCAGTTCAGAACAGCGAAATCCGGAAGTTTCAATTCGGTCATTTTGTACTTTTTTTGTGAAATTACAAAAAATGTCACTAGATTTTAACAATAAGATTATCTTAATTCACAACAAAAGTATTTCAATTTACAACAACTCAGCTTAAATACGTAGTACCTAAATGCCTCTATTGTTGTTAATTGAGATATTCTTATTGTAAATTAATATTTGTTTTTTTTTTGTAATTTCTTAAACAAAAATACAAACTAATTGAAGTGGAATTTTCTAATTTTATTATTATTTGAAACTAAGATTTTTTTATTTCTCTTATCTTTTTTTAAAATTTTCCGGATGTTTTTGCCCACTTAATCTAAACTGATTGCATGGGCTCATATATTTAGAGTGAGGAGATAAATAAAATTATTATAAACGAAAGAATAATGGAAGAGACAGAAGTGGGAAAGAAAATCCAAAAAATGATCTGAGAGGCTAAAAAGGGGGCCGTATTGCTAATGCAACTTGGGGAGCATCAAAGCGTGTTGATTGACGGAGGTACAATGATTCAAAACGACAGCGGGTCCCACAAAATATCTTTCAGAATATTTTATCCCCACCTTAACTCTCCCGAACGAACCCCATCAAAAACCTTAAACCAAGCAACCATGCCCCTCAAAAATCATTAATATCTCTTTTATCCCAGAAAAGAAAAGGAAGGCAAATATTTCCTGCAAAAATCGTCAAAAAATAACTTATGCAATAAGTTGCAATCTCATTCTTTTCTTTTTCACTCAGCTTCCCAACTGCTCTTGCAGATTAAATGGGACACAGAAAGCTCAAATAATTTTTTGTTGGATAAAATGTTAGTTGATTTATAGCTTTGATTATTGTAATGCGACAAAGTTACTTAAATATAAAAGGAAAAAAGATAAATAAATATCCTTTAAACATTCAAAATTTTAAAAGATGATTTAAATTTAATAAATGACAAATAAGGAGTTTTAATCAAAACTCAATAGAGAATGATTAAAATAAAATGACTAAAACTGACATATTTTCTGCCCCTCATTTGTCATGTACTAAATATGAGTTATCTTTCAAAGTTTTTAATATTTATAGAGTATTTATTTATCTTTTTCCTAATATAAAATCCAGTTGATTGTTTTTTGAGAAATTAATGAAGGTAAATGAGCTACTTAATTATATTATATGTTGTGTATTATTATATTATATATCAGTTTATAAGTCAGACAAAATAGTTTGAAGAAAAACAATAAATTTAAATACTTTTAAGTATGTTAATTAGTTTTTTTTAAGATTTTAATGAATTTTATATTTAGAACTGGAGTATATCACACATAAACTCTCAAACCTTGATCCTATCTTTGTCTTTGTAGTTAATAATATAAACAATTTTTTTAAAAAAAATTACCCCATTTTCTTCCTATACAAATTAAGGTAAATATTGTATGCACCTAAATTTCATTTTCCAAGTCTTGAGCAAGAACTATCAACAATGAAGCGATGTGACTACATATAGGATTTAGCATCAGAAAGAGAAGCAAGTAAAATTGCTGACTGCAGAGGGAAACACAGACATAAAGGTCTGGAAGGAACCTTGGCACTTAACAGAGACATCTAATTTTCAACATTAATATATACTCATTCCAATCTTAATTATAAGGATCCGTTGATTTTTTTAAAATATTCTAAAAAAATTTTAAGAAAGTTAATTACATTATTTTAAGATATTAAAATTTATTGTTTTTCTTCAAATTATGTTACTTGACTTATGAACTATTACATTATCTAGTTCAAATTATGTTGATTCCAATGAATCATTTTTCGATTGGAAAAATGAACTAATATATATAATGTAATAGTTCATAAGTCAAATAAAATAATTTGAAGAAAAATAATAAATTTTAATATCTTAAATTAATGAAATTAAATTTTTTAGAATTTTTTTAAGATTTTTTTAAAAAATCAACGAGCCTTTATAATTAGGATACTAGGGAATATCATATTTATTATTTCTTACTATATATCCTGCTTGCAGATATGGTATGGCTATTTCAAAAAGACTCGTACTAATTAGCATAAAGCTTTGCTTCAGAGTTAGGGTGTAGTTGGTCATTTGACCTAAAAGTAAGAGCCAAGTAGCAAGTTGAGAGGCATATGATTCTGAAAACATCTATCAATAATGCTTCCTCACTTTAAATTAAAGTCAACATATTCATCACTCTAACGAGAGTGTGCGTATGCATAAAGCATTTCCCTTACTATTATGATCTTGGGGGAATATTATGCAAATTAAACAATTGAGAGTAATTAAGTAAGTTAATGAAATGGTGTTTTAGTTTTCACCAAATTAGCCTGCGGTTTGAGGGCACAACAACAAAATGTATTCTTAAACAGATATACTTATTACTGGGCCCTACTTCTCTCACATTGGTACACATGACTTTTCAATAAATGGGTTAAGAATGTCTTAAGGTGTTTGTTTTACCTCAAAACCGTAGTTTCAAAACCTGTTTTTTTAATCCGACACAAAACTCTTTTTACACAATTATATCTTAAATTGTAAAAACTATTATGAAAAGTTAATCTAAACAGACATTAATATTTAGCCCAATCTTAACTACCGTAATGTTATAAGATGTTATATAACGATCCTAAACTCTATTTCTCAAAGCTCTGAAACCTTCTCAACTTAATTCAATTCCCAGAAGTCCCTGAGAAGACAATTTGTACATTCAAGGGAATAAAATCTGATGGCTAAATAAAATATCAGTAATTGAAGGTAACTAACTAACAGAGTAAATCAAAGCTATTGGGAGAACTTGGGGTGTAATTGTTTGATTGTCTGCGGCTTGGCTCTTTTTTTGTTTGGGTGAATAAGATGGCTTAGACAGAAATTAAAGAGATTATATTAAGAGGATTAGATCCCAATCTATCTTTATCACTAAGTGCCCTTAAATGCCGATGACACATATCCATTAAGGTTGTTGCGGTTAAGCCTTCTTTTGTTAGAGTATTTGTTAGTACATTTTGGTCTCCTGAAAGATGCTTTGGTCTGAGATCTCAATTGAAATGCAGCATATTTATAATCTGCATTATGCGCTTGACTTTAATAACTAATATTCCAAAACGTATCTATCATGCTAGTATTCCAAGATGAGCCTTATGGGCTGATAAAATTAAATACTGGGCCTACCAAAATCATCGATCTTGAAGACCCATTTACATTTCCACAGACCCAGTAAGAGCTCATCCATTTGTCATTTATTGGTCCGAATGTTGTTACAAACTATGATTATTGATTATCATCCATCGCAATATATTAAGATGAAATAATCATGGAGGAGGGACGCTATTTAATAATATTTCGATTTTAAATACTTTGTTTAAATAATTCAAAAAAAAAATACTAATTATATTACTTTAAAGTATTTAAATTTATAATTTTTTTCAAATTATTTTTTCTAATTTATAAACTAATATATATAATATAATGATATTCTATATTTGATATGATTAAGTAACTTTTTTTTAATCTCTCCAATAAATATCAAATGTGGGTTATATTTAGAGCCAAAGGTATTAACAATTAATCACCCTGTGCAAATTATTCATTTTAAGTTACAGAAAGGCGAATAATGATAGATCATATATGAAATTGATGGAGATTCACGTAATCACTTAGCTGAAAATGTCGAATAGTTTTCCGGGAAAAATTTTACAGGATAAAAATATATTCCACTATGATGTAAAGTTATTAAATAAAATGTACTGTATGTTAATACGAGTATATGTTAACGTGGTTATTTTATTTTTACGATAGTATAAAGTAAAAGAGAGATATAAATAAGGGAAAATCCCATTTAAATACCAAGTGAAATCCAAAGACTCCAAATAGTCTATTAGAATATGGAAAACCTAAGAAGGTGCCAAAGTAGGAATCTGGAATATGCAAATCATGGTAAAATGACCCCACCGCCCCTTTAAACAAACAAAAGAGACCTTTGGAAGAAACACACGCAGGCGTTGTTTTCGTTCTCGGTAGGTCCCTTTGTTTTGTGGGTGAGGTTTCAGTGATGAGGTGGTTGTCATGGGGAATTTTCATTGCATGCATGAGGTCGTTGCCCCTGCCATTTTGATTTCATGCAAGAGGCGGTTGGCGGTAGTGATTTTGATTTCAAAGACGAGGTGGCTGTGGGTTAGTATTTCCATTTGTTGGAGGAGCTCATTCTCTTGGTTTGTTGATCCAAGGTGCGACGTCTTGTAGGGAAAATATCCAATGAGCTTGTTCAAAAGGGTAGGCATGAGTTAGCGTTAGTTGTGAGTGCGGATTGGAAGGGTGAAGTTGACTGATTTAGAACTCGGATGCCGAAGCTCAGAAGTCGGAAATCGCAAGGTTGGGTCTTTCTTGCCTGTCTGGACATTTTTTTTTTCCTTCTATCAATGTTGTTTTGGTATGCACGGTGGAATTGTTGTTCTTGTGTGTTGATGGTGATTGCATTTGGTTTGTTGTTTCATTTTGGGTTTATGCTATTTGAAGGGAAATGACCACAGTTCTTTGTAGCAAGGTTCATATAGAAGTAAAGATAGTATGTATTTGTATGCAATGGAAATGAATATGATAAGGTTTTGAATTTTGGGTATAGTTTGCAGAATGGGAGAAAACGAGATTGTGGGTTTGATTGCATAATTGATATTGTAACTCTGTGGAAACATTAATGTGCTGTAGGAAGGGGGTTTAAATTTTGAGTTTTGACCAAATGTGTGATATTATACTTGTAATGATGTTGACAAAATGAAGGAAGAATGAGTAAGTTGTGATGTTTTGATTGCTGTCGGTTTTAACCATAGCAATTATGGGACTCCTTATAATCATAATGGGTTTAACTGTAGATGTAATGTTATTGGCAAAATGAAGAAAGGAGGAGTTACCTGTAATGTTTTAATATGTTTTGGTGTTAATTAGATCACTTATGGGATTCCCTGGAATCATAACAGGTATAACTAGAATATATATTGAACTTTACATAATGAAGAAAGCAGGTGTAAGTTGAGGTGCAATAATTTGGTAGTGTTGACCATTTCATTTATGGCTTTAGCTGGGATGATAATGTGTTTCGCTGAAATGATAATGTGTTTCACTAGAATGATAATGTGTTTCGCTGGAATGATAATTTGTTTCGCTGGAATGTTAATGTGTTTCGCTGGAATGCTAATTTGTTTCACTGGAATGATAATGTGTTTCGCTATAATGGTAATGTGTTTCGCTGGAAGGATAATGGCTTTCGTTATACTGGTAATGAAATTGCCTAAACTCATTAAGGGAGCTTGGATAGGTGGAAGGCTTTTATTTGTTTCTTAACTTTGTTGCGTGTGACGAACAAAATGATAGTTTATTGTTTGAGACATAAGTGATTAACATGACTCTATGAATGTGAGATAATTTGTTGCCAAACATAATGGTTTTAAGTTGTCCATTTTTCCCCTCCTTTTCAAGTGAAAATCTGATGTTGAAAATGGAAGGGAGTGGGGATGCTGAGTGGCAGATTGCAGATCCAGTAGTAAGAGACATCATGAACGGTTTCATGTTGTTTAGGACTGAGTTTGAGAAGGGGAAGAGTTTGAAAAATTTTAACCAATAACAGAAGGAGGCATCAATGGCATGGAGGGCTTTGTCAATGGAGGAGAGGAAAAAATTATAGTCAACGGGTGAAGGATGCCAGGCCAGAGAAGGTTAAGAAGAAGAAGAAGAAATACCCTACTGCTTTCCACACACGCTACTCACTGAAGCAATTTAATGAGGTCATTTCATATGTCAACTCAAACAAAGGGCTGCGGGAGAAGGTTAGACGGCTAGGATTTCAAGCTCTCTTGATGTGCAATGTAAGAGACTCCCCTGAGACCTTTTGGGTGTGATAATGAGATCGTACGACCCGCCAACAAATCAATTTAGAATAAGAGGAAAGACATGTGAACTTGCTGCACAAGATGTTGCATATTTGCTTGGGGTACCGAATAAGGGTGAGGAGGTGATAGCCAATGTCAGCGACAATGATGCTATATATAAGAAGCTAAAAATGGAATATTACAATGTCAAGTACGAGCACATTGTACAAACAATTACAGCGGGCAAGTCAGGCAAAAAGTTTGACCTTTTGTTTATGTTTACATTGGTTAAAACTTTTCTAGCCCCAACTGCAAGTTCTAGAATAAGTGATAAGGTGGTAAGGCTCATGTGCCATACAATGAAATCCTTTAAACGCTTTGACTGGGCCACATACATTCTGAAGGACTTGCAGAAAGAGTTGGGTGATTATGTCAAAGTGTGTCGATCAAGTAGTGAAGGAAGTTACAATGTGGGAGGTTGTCTTTACTTCCTATTGGTATGCTTTCTTATCCTTGCAGCATTTTATTTTGTTTCTGACTTGAAAGTATCAACTTACATAATGTTATTGTTACAGTTATATTTTGGTGAGCGGTTCCCATTGACTAAGCTGGTTGAGTGCCATAATGAAAGTGCAATTAACTTTTGGATAGACAAGAAGGTGTGGGATATGCTTGACAAAGAGAAGAAGAGCAACATTGGGGTGTTGTTTACAAGAAAGGCAAGCAAAGTGAGGGAGGAGGATGCCATTCTCAATGGGAGTAGGGTACCATATTTAGAGGGGGTATGTGGTCACAAATCTGAGTATAATGTGATTAAGTGTAAGATTAATAACGCCCAACATATGACCCAATTGTTGTGTTTATTGTTACACGGATTGAAGGAGTTACATGAACATTTGATGGCTGTCATAGAGGAAAATCATAGGAACCTAGTTGAAAGCCACAAAAGGCCGATTGTTGTTGTTGAGGAATTGTTGAAGGCGCAAGCTAACATTGAGAAGAACCGCAATGATCAAGCCGAACAAGTTACCAAGGAAGCCATTGAATCCGGTGGGGAGGATGAAAAATACAATGAGGAGAATGAAAGTGGTGAGGAGGATTCGACATCTGAGAAAGAAGATGTACAACCTTCTAGGAATGAAATGGAGGACAATAAGGACAAAGAAGGTGGTGAAGAAGATACGGGGGTGGACAAGGAAGTTGTTCAATCTAATAAGGAGGATGGAACAGACCATAAAGAGGATGGAGCGGGAGATGACATGACAAATGAAAATGATGTTGGACGTGATATTATTGTGTACGAAGAGGCAACTCTAAGTGTTCAGTACGTAGACATTCAAACTAATTATGTTGTGTGCCATGAACAAGGGGAGAAGGAAATACGACCAAGGAGAACGCAATGGCCGAAGATGCCGAAAAATATGTCCCCTTGGACATTAACAAAGCCGATTAAATGAAGGAGGGTAAGGACGGATGAAAAGACCAACTTCTTTGACATCATCTATTGAGCATGCCCTTCAGAAGAGGGTGAAAAGTAAGTTGTTTGGCAAATATAGTGAATATTTTATCTGGTTTTACATACTAAGCTATCTGATCAGAAACATTGATTTGACCTCGTTCAACGTTTGCAGGAAAGTGCTTTGCATAGCTTATAAAGATATAACTCGTAACCAACTTCAGTCACTCGAGGGGAATCACAAAGTGTGTAACCGTGTCATGTCTGTAGTTTGCAAGGTGCTGATGGCAGACATGAAAAAATGTAGAGAAGTGAAGAGACATTTGTTCAACGCCGACTTGATGGTACTTACATTGTCATTCGCTGTTACAATTGTTATATTGCTAAAGTTCATATTTGGTACTGATTCTTCCTATTGTTAAGAATTATTGGTGAGGAAACCTGCAACTTGGAATGTTGTAGAATGGGAAAAAATACTGCTTCCACAGCATGTTAGTTACAATATTGCAAATTGTGAGCTCATCATGAGTCTAGTTCTGGTGGCAGAGCATTGGTTTTGTACTGTGGTGGAACCAAAGTCTATGGACTTTTATGTCCTTGACTCAATGAAGTCACTTAGGGCGAAGAACGGGACTAAGAAGATTAAGAAACAAGGTGTATCAGAAAGTCTCTAGATGACAGCTGTGATGACATTGGTAACATATTAGTTTACCATTGAAGTATTCATAAGCTTCTTTGAAGTGTGTTTTCGTTGGTTCACCACTGATATGCTTATGTGTATGCAAAGGGCACGATTGACAAAAATCATAAAGCTGGTCAAACCCGAGCATAATGTTGAAGATTTAGAACCAGATATAATATGGCCTCCTGTTCCATAACAGATCAATTTGGTAACAACATTATTTTGTGATGCATACTCTGCATTATGTTTACTTTGTACCTAGACTAACTTGTACTGATATGTGTGTCATATGTCTAACTGTGGCGTCCATGTG
>JBAGKO010001916.1:0-12120 GCA_037177275.1 Acacia concinna | reverse complement strand
CTTCTATAATATTGTTTTTCCAAATCCTCTAAGGTTCTTTGCAAATTCTTCACCCATCGAGCATGTTGAAGGGGGAACATTGTGAATTTTCTCATGACTAGAAAGATCCTCTGATACAAGTTCTTTACTGTATTACTTATTCATAAATATTTTGAAACGTTTTTGGTCAATTTATGGTTCTTTTTTCGCATTAGTGATGGGAAGTAATAATCGTGTGGTTAAGTTTTGTTGTTGGAACATCTATTGTACTGAGCTAGAAAAGGTTGTCAATAGGGGCAGATATAGTTGTCACCACAGGCACTAATAGTTGTTAATGACTACTTTATTTTGCAAGATGACATTGATTATGGGTAGCACGTCTCAGAAGAATCTGTTATGCTTTATTCATATTAGGGGGAGGTTTGTAGTTAATAAAGACCAAAGAAGAGGAAGATTAAGTCTCAATTTCAAGATAAAAAAGTTTATCATTGTGGGAGGTGCAATGAGGCTGGACATACTGATGAAACCTGTAATAATCCTAATCCAAGTTGATTAGGATGGTGGCGTCTGAATTGTTTTGGATGGTGCTTATTACACTATTGTCTCTTTTTGTGTAAATGTCTTTTGAGATGTGTAAAGTTAGATCCATACCTTATGTTTTTTGGATTGGTATGTGACGAGGTGTAACTAATAATGTACACAAATCTAGAATTGTTAAAGAAAGTTGGATATGGATATAAAATCATACTATATCCAACTCTCATTTTTGTTACTTTAAATTTTGATGTAAATTCAATTGGTAAACATAGGACATCAACTTGTCACCAAAGGCAGATAAAGTTGTTATTACATGCTCATGTAGTTGTCAGTCGAAAACACCTGATTGTATTTATGTATGTTGATTTCCTTCATATAACGTGGTTGATTTACATGCTAAGGACAACTTGTAATATCATAGAAACATTTCGCCTTATCAATTTTTACATATAAATTGCAATGTTAGTTAAGGTTCTGTAATAACATAAGTTGAGATCAAGTCATAACACATTCTATGTGAAACACATTGAGTTGTCAATGACAGCATATTGGGTTGTCATTTAAAGGGCATTGAGTTGTCAATACCTGCTGCATATTGAGTTGTCAATGACAACACCAAAAGTAGATATATCAAAAAATACCACAAGTTAATTAACACATTGAGTTGTCAATGGTAGGACAACGAATTGTCAATACCAGCTTATTGAGTTGTCAATGCTTGCACCTGAACTACTTATCAATTCATATAACAATGTTATTAAAATAGCACATTGACTTGTCAATGGAAGGACAATGAGTTGTCAATGAGATTACATTGAGTTGTCAGTGCTAGTACATTGAGTTGTTAATGCCCTCACACGCACACATTTGTTCTCTATATAGATTTGTATATAACCATAAGATATGACCATTAATTGCTATCATTGATAACTTGTTCAATACAAAAGTCCACATAATTTGTATACATCAATATTTACATTTGATTTATAACACATAACTCTTGGACTCACATAGAGTTGCTAATGGTCTCACTTGGAGTTGTCAGTGGCATCACCCATGTAAATCCAAGTTAACAAAAAATTGCACTGACTTGACAACCACAACACATTGAGCATTGATTGGTGATTACACATTAACCTAACATGGTGATTACATTAATAAAATCAGAAGATATGAAGCATGATTGGCATTAATGAGAACTAGTTGATTACCAAAATCAACATAATTTTTGTTCACATAAATTTACATAATCATCAAAGTGAAACAAAAAACATTACAACATTTACGAAACAAGTGTGTTTGTTGTTAAGTCTTATCTGGCTCTCTTTGTAACTTTCTTTCCTCCGACCAAAGACATCACTTTTTCTCATTCGGTGTTCTTGGGATGATTGACAAGTCACCACAGTACACTAATCTTCATTTCATGAAGCTCTTCATTTTGTACAACTTTTCCTCCCTTCGCCATATTATTCACCTACCAAGTAAGTTTCAAAATTCGTGTCAATTCATTCTCAAAAATTGCCTGATCAGCTACAATGACCAAAATTCAGAATGTAACAACATGATCAACACCTATGCACAACAAACACTTGCAGATTACCTATTTAAGCTCTAACAAATAGCTTTAAAAAATTCCATAAATTAATCATGTTTTTTGCGAGCCTTTGTTTGCACTTATTTGGCACATAAAGTTTGGATTACTTGACAAATAACCACTTCCATATATGCAAAAAAACTCAGTCATTCAAAGTCCAATTATCTGGCACATAATGATATAAGTAGCAAAAAATTAAGGAAAGGCCAAAGTTAATATTTAACCCAAAAAAGCACCTCCAATAGTGCGTATCCTATAATAAAAAAGTTTTCTAAACAATAACAATTACTAGAAACAAACAAGGCTCATATCAAAACAAACCAAAATCATTCAACGAAAACCCTCTTTTTCTTATCTTCCTCTATCTCTCTATTTACCATAAACATATGAAGGAAAAAAGAAACAAAATTATTAAAATTGTTTTTTTGCATATAATCTTTAACAATTCACTAAGAGCACACCATCATGATACATAAACTAGTCTAAAAATGTTTAACACCATCAAAGAAGTTGAATTGTGGATTAAGCTACAAATGTAAACTTGCTATAAATGTAAATTCAATAAGGGGAAAGTGTTGTTAATTGAATAAAATAATTTCCTTGATCATCAAGTTGTTTGTTAATGGTAGTCTAGTTATAGAGTTGATTTAGGAACAATAAGATCTAACACGAAAAACATACTAATATATTGTCACTACCCCCGCATGTCATGTGTGTAGACTTATCTTTTTCTTCTTTTTCTTATTAGTTATCAATATCTTTTTGTTCTTGATATGCAAGCACATGTGGTCGATAGGGTCCTCCCTTTGTTTCTTTGGATAATCCTAAACATACCCTCTTTTTCTAGCAATTAAAATTGTAGACACTAAAAGAAGGTCCATAAATTAGCCAAAAATCTATAAAAAATTTGCAAACATTCCTAAATAGAAATAGACCACAACTATAGCATTTAACCATCACATACAGTTATCATTAACAACTATTGGTGCCCATGGTGATAACTAACTCTGCCCTTATTGACAACTTTTTCAAACTCAGTACATTAGATGTTCTAATGACACAAAATTTAATCATCACATATAGTTGTCATTAACAACTATCGGTGTCTGTGGTGACAACTAACTCTGCTCCTATTGACAACTTTTTCAAACTCAGTACATAAGATATTCTAACAACACAACATTTAACTATTACATACATTTGTCAATAACAACTTTATCAAAGACATTGACAACTACCGGTGAACCCATTAACAACTTCTTTTCTCTTTCGTACACCATGTCTCAAAGGCACAACTTTTTACATCTACTTCATTTCTCTATCCTTTAATTACAGAAACAAAGCAGTATGAACCCCAAAACAGAGCATGCCCTTTTCTAACATGTAAAGCCTAACTAAATGTTTCCAAATAAAAGTTATCACTTTCATACCCATAAACCATATGGAAAGGAAGACTAAAGCATCAACCAGATGGAATAAGGAAGACTAAAGCATTATGATCTGAATAGCACCTTAAGAGCTAGAGTAAAGCTTCTAACGTCATTAGCTTCAATGCACCGAATTTGTCATCAACTTCAACGTGACAAATCTGTCCTTCTTTCTCCACCCATTTATTCTTTTAGGTCATCAATAAGGGCAAATGAGCGAGACAGAAAGTAAGGCACACAGATGGGTTTCTAGTTTTTCTTACAAGATGAGAGAGAAAGAAAGAGGTAAGAGTGCTGAAATGACATAAGAATCAATTAAAATTATAGATGAAATTATAGATGTTATTGCAAGGGTATAAGGGACATTTCTCATGTTGAATTAATTACAAAAAAGTCCCTATGACTTTTTTGCAATTACGCGATTTCACGGGACTGTTTGATCGTCTTTTATGTTAGACGGGACCAAATTGCAATTTTTCCTTTCATTTTTTAACGTGAAGATGCTTCATTTCATCGCAAAAGTTAAAAGGGAAAATTGCAACTGGCCACCAAACATATAAACAAAAAAGTCTCATTAATTTGTCTCTAACTAAGAAGTCTTAAGGGACTTTTAAGATAATATGTCTAGAAGGGAAATAACCTACCCATCCCTATCATTAAAGCAGATGTCAAAAGGAATTATCGCCTTTTCATGCTAAATTTTAACAACTTATGAGACTATAATGACAATCACATGTGCACATTTTAACAACTTTATAAGCATATTTTGACAACTTATAATGCATATTATGATAAGTCTACCTAGACATTTTAACAATTTATGAGGCCGTGATGACAATCACATGTGCACTTTTTAACAACCTTGTAAGCACATTTTGACAACTTCATTTTCACGCTTTGACAGATTGTAATGCATGTTATGACAAGTCCACCTGGACATTTTAACAATTTATGAGGCCATGGTGACAATCACATGTGCACGTTTTGACAACTAGTAAGCACATTTTGATAGCTTCTTCTTCAAAGAATGAAAATGAAGTTGTCAAAACGTGCTAACAAAGTTGTCAAAACATGTATATGTGATTTTCATCATGGCCTCATAAGTTGTTAAAATGTCTAGATGGACTTATTATAACATGCATTACAAGTTGTCAAAACATACTTACAAAGTTGTTAAAACATGCACATGTGATTGTCATTACGGCTCATAAGTTGTTAAAATGTCCAGGTAGAATTGTCATAACATGCATTATAAATTGTTAAAACATACTTACGAAGTTGTTAAAATGTGCACATGTGATTGTCACCACGGCCTCGTAAGTTGTTAAAATTTAGCATGTGCGAATTTCTCTTTCCTTCTAACATATGCTTTGACAGGGGTAGGTAGGTCATTTCATTTCTAGGTATATTATCCCAAAAGTCCCTTGGGATCTCTTGGTCAGAGACAAAAGTGGTGCAAATTTTTTGTTAATATATTTGGTCATTGGGATCTTATTACCATTTTCTAAAGTTAAAAAGGGCCGAAAATAAATCAAGGTCCCTACCTAATATAGGAGCCATTTGGGTATGCAATATAATCCATCTACTTTTTAGGCAAAAAATAATAATGATCCGTCTACTTTATTTTTAAATTTATTAATTTTTTTAAATTGTTGCTGGTAATTTGACGTGTTAAACCAAAACATATTTTTACAAAATATATTTGACGCGTTATTTTCTTTTTCCCCCAGATGTGTAAAAAGATGATTAGTAATGATGATGATGATGATAATAATAAGGATTAAGGTACAAATTCATCCTGGAAGTATTTACGTAGGAGCCTATTTGCTTTGAAAGTTTTTTTGGGCTCAATTTCTCCTTTGAAGTTTCAAAAGTAGGCAATTTTGCCACTGCAATTAGTTGACCAAATATATTGAGATGACAGTCTACAGGTCATCCATTATATTTTTGTTAGGGTGAACATTTATCCCAGAAATTTTAAATCTAACTTTTAAAAAAGATGACTTTTAAATCTAAAACAAATTTTCACCTTAGTAAAAATAAACTAGATCACTTGTGAACTACTAGTTCAACATATTTAGTCAACTAATGGTCAAAATTAACGGATGTAAAATTTCTAAGATAAATTGTTACTTTAACAAAAATAAAGTAGATGACCTGTAGACTGCTAGCTCAACATATTTGGTCAACTAACGGTAGGGGCAAAATTGCCCACTTCTGAAACTTTTAGGGCAAAATTGAGCCAAAAAAACTTTCAGGGAAAATACACTCCTACGTGAATATTTCTAGGGTGAATTTGCACCTTAACCATAATAATAATAATAATAATAATAATAATAATAATAATAATAATAATAATAATAGCAACAGCAGCAGTAGGAGTAGTAGAAGTAGGAGTAGTAGCAGTAATAGCAATAATAGTAGGAGTAGGAGTAGCAGTAGCAGCAGTAGCAGCAGTAGCAGTAGTAGCATGAGCAGTATTAGGAGTAGCAGTGGTGGCAGCAGCAGTAGTAGGAGTAGTGGTAGTAGTAGTCGTGGTAGTGGTAGTAGTGGCTCCATAAAAAGTTTTATTAAAGAGAATGACTTAAATTTGTGTTTACTTACAAAATTTACAAAGTAATTCCTTTGTTTTTTCTTTTTTTGCCCTTGGAACACCTAATTCATTGATAAATTAAACCAATGTTACAGAGTCTCGATTAATAACAGACAACAAACCAAAGAAAAATCGTTATCCAGTATCTAATACAACTTCTTACAAATCTAGATTTAACAATCTCATTAGATCTAGTGGAGGCCTATAAATCCAATGTGCTGGACATTACTATTTTCTTAAAACTCTAGCAACTCAATCGACTACCTTATTTGCTTAAGCATTGTAAGATCAAAAGGAAAAAATTTCATGTTTTAAACATGTATAACGATAGAAGACACACACACACACACACACACATAATAAATAAGAGGTAAAAATATTAAGGGGCTCAAATAAGATCCTAACTAATATCCTAATTAATCTTAACACTCCTCCCTCAAGTTGAAGCATAGATGTTAATTAAGTTCAACTCTTTACAAAGATAATCAACACAAATCCCAGTTAAGGCTTTGGTAAACAAATTTTCTAATTAGTCACTAGACTTCATGTGCCCTATAAAAATGAAATTTTTCTTAATTATATCACGAACAAAATGAAAAATTAATCTCAGTATGCTTTATATGTTCATGAAATACAGAGTTAGAGGCAATATGAAGAAAAACCTTGTTATCACACTACAACTTAGTTTGTAATTGTATAGTCAATCCAATCTCAGTTATCAACTGATGAATCCACACGATCTCATGTGTTGATTGAGCCATAACTCTATATTCTGCTTCTGCACTAGACTTATAAACCACATCTTACTTCTTGGTATGCTAGGATACCAAATTTTCACCTATGAACACATAATATCATGTAATGGATTGTCTTGTTATATTGGATTTAGCATGATCTGCATCGCAAAAACACTCAATATTTGTATAACCATGATTTGTATACAAAATGCCACAGTCTAGTGCACCTTTCAAGTAATGTAGAATATGTTCCAAGACTTGTCACTGAGCAATGATTGGAGCTTTTATAAATTGACTCAGAATACTTACTGAAAAGGTAATGTCAGGATGGGTTACTGGGTCTCCTAATCAATCTGTGGTACCTTTCAGAATATGCAAATGGCTTGATCTTTTCTGGGTCTAATATCTTCTTTATATCTTCAGGAAGTTCATCATATTGTATACTATCATCCATATCCAAGAAAGGATTAAGAACCATAGAAACTGTACTTGGTGCAACGTTAAGTTTGCCAATTTCCTTCAACAAATCAAGAACATATTTTCTCTAGGATAAGAGAATTCCCTTCTTATTTCTTATAACTTCTAACCCAAGGAAGTGCTTCAATGTACCAAATCTTTCGTATGAAAATTAGAGTTAAAAAAATCTTTGAGTAAAGAAATCCATAAGAAATTGCTACATGTGATAACAATATCGTTAACATAAACAACCAAAAAAATCAATCCTTCAATAGGTTGCTGGTAATTAAAATACAAAATGGTCATATTTACATTGACTTTGGCCAAGCTTTTGTATTAGAAAACTGAACCGATTGAATCAAGTACGAGGGCTTTACTTCAAGCTGTATAATAACTTTTGAAAATAACATACCTTCCTTTTTTCCTCCTGAGCAACAAACTCAGGTGATTGCTCCATATAGACATCTTCAAAAAGATCACCATTAAAAAAGCATTCTTGACATCCAACTGATGTAGGTTTCAACAATAGGATGTTGCCATAGAAATAAATAGTAGTAGAGAATACAACTTGACAATCGGAGAAAAGGTTTCTGAATAATCAATTGTGTATGTCTGAGCATACCCTTTGGCAACTAAGCAAGCCTTAAGATACTCCAAGGTTCAATCAGCTTTGGTTTTAACCACAAACACTCACTTACATCTAATTACATTCTTTCCAAAAGGCAGATAAATCAAATTCTAGGTACCAACCTTTTCTAGGGCTATAATTTTTTTCTTCTATCATAACACGCCAACCAGAGTAGGCTAAAGCTTGAAATAGGGAAGTAGGAACAGGGATAGAGTCTATGGTAATAACTAGGAAGTGGGATGAGGATGATAAATTGTCGTAGGACACAAAATTCGAGATAGGGTAGGTACAAGTCCTCTTCCCCTTACGTAAGACAATAATCAAGTCATCTAAACCATCAAAAGGGTCGGGTGATTTTGAAGTAGTAATATTATTAGAAGGATCAGGAGTATTAAGAGAAGCTATAATATTAGGAGTCTTAGAAGGGACAAAAGTGGTTTCTGGCATATTATCAAGAGGATTAGGAGTGCCAAGGGGTACTATAATATCATGAATCTTATAAGGGACAAAAGTGGTGTCTAACATTTTTTCTTATTAATGAAAAGGAGTCAAATCAACTGATGCCGAATTAGACGACAAAGTAATCATTGGAGTATGGTTATGAACTGAAAGACAACATGATGTTGCATGGGTCGTTTCTAATACTAATGGTGAATAGATGGAATAGGTCAAGCTACAAGTATTGGAACAGGTGCTTGCATTGGTAGTTTATGAATTTTGTATACTAAGACACTATCAAAATCATCAGAAGATTTTGAGGACAAAGACAGAGTAGACTAAGGAAAGAATATAGTAGACTTATGAAAGGTAATATAAGTAAACACAAGATAATAATAGAGATCAGGAGAGTAATATCAATAACCTTTTTGAAATCTAGAATAACAAAGAAAGACACACTTTAGGGACTTAGGATCAAGCTTTATGATTGTAGGATGAACATCTTAAAGAAAACAAACACACCCAAAGATGTTTAGATAAATAGGAAACAATGGAGTTGAGGAAAATATGCCATGTTTGATATGTGAGATTAAGCTTTGATGGATTGAGAGAGGGATTGAGATAAGGGGAGGGACTGAGAGAGGGATTGAGATTGGAATATTAAATTATGTTTTGTAGCAAGTAATATTTAGTGAAAATGCTATCATTAATTTCATTTTATCATATATCATAATTTACAAAAAGCACAATAATATCATTATCTAATCTAAACTTTGCTACTTATCCTCATTGCAACTGATCGTTCTAACATTTGTGCATTTAATATTATTTTTAGATTTTATTTTTTATCTAACTTAAAATATGATAGATTAATTGTTTCAAAAAATGCAGGAAATCCTAAATTTGCATAAGAAAACAAAACATATTTTAAATTTCATGATATTTGGTATAGATATTATCTAATCATATCTATTCAAATATAATCATGATATCTTACATTTATATTTCTAAGATAGGCACGCTATGAGTAAATATTAAAATATCAATAATATTTAATAAGTACTGTTGAGGTTTTAGATAAGTGAAAATTGAATACTGATAAAAACATTTTGAAAAGAATTTAAAAAAAGTAGATTTGCTAGTTCATAAATGACCAAATACATGAATGAGATTCTCAAAGATTATTCAACAAATTTAAAGAAGAATTAATAAAAAAATTTGTCACAAACAAAAATTGTAAACCATAATCTACATGATGAAAAATTTCATGTCGATGGAAAAGAAGAAAATATTAGAAAGAGGGGGAGAGGCAAGGCGATGGGAGCTGTTGACAAAGATTGGATATCAGAGAGGAAAGCGAAGGTGATTGAAGATGGAGAAGACGATCAGAGATAGAGGACAAGTATGGAGAAGTGAGAAAGATTTACCGGTAAAACGAATAATAGGATGAGGAATTTTAGTCTAAAAATTATTATAAATAGGGATAATTTTGTCCCAAAATTTTTCAATCCCTATACTGCTTTACCAATACTGGTAGGGATGGTTTTGCATCGATGCCACTTTTACAGGATCCCCAATCCCTTGGTATTCTCCTTCTTATATACCAAACAATACAAACAACCCAGATCTAATCCCAATCCTTACCCCCAAATGCTTTGTACCAAACATGCCCATAGAGTTATATATGGAATATCTCCACTAAGAATAGGAATAAGCATGCGGTTGATGAGAAAACAAGCAATAGACACAGTATTTGCCCAAAAAGAATTAGGAACAGTCATTTGAAACATGAAAGCCTGATTAACTTCTAATAAGTGCCAGTTCTTTCTTTATGCAACACTATTTTGAGCCAGTGTATTTAAATAAGACGTCTGATGAATCATGCTAGGTTGTTGTATATAGGTTTGAAACTAAGCAGAAAGATATTCTTTTGCCATTATCACTTTGTAGGATTTTGACAAAAACATCAAACTAAGTCTTAATTTTAACACAATAATTGCAAAAGATTAAAAACAACACTAAACTTTTTATTAAATATAACCAGATGGTTTGAGAAAATTTGATAACAAAGCACAAGCAACTAAATGTGGCACTTGATCTTCTAGAAAGTAGTGGCCACTAGATTCATAACCCTTACCAATAATACTTTTCGTCGTGAGATCCTGTATTAAATAATGGTGAGGAAAGAATGAAATAGAACAATTTAATTGTCAAGTAAGTTTGCTAAGAGATATAAGATTAAACATAATGTCATGAACATCAACACGGAAATAAAGAAATAGATGGAGTGATATCAACAATGTCTAAACCAAGGATATGAGAAGAGGAACCATTAGCAATCGTTATGGAAGATGGACTGTCATATGGTTCAAACATGGAGAACAAATGAGGATTACCTGTCATATGAACATTAACACTAGAATTGATGATCCACTTCATGAAGGAATGTGCAAGATTACTTGTGGCAAGTGAGTTAGGATTGACATTATCAGAAGTGTCAAATACTTGTACCATATGAGCAAGGTACAACCTCAGTAGTAGTCTTAGTCTTAGAATCTTTCATAGATAATCTCAATAAAAAATTCATAACAATCCAATAAGAAATTCAGAATAATCCAAATCAATCTCAACCAAATCAAATGGGAAAATTTGAAGGAACAAATAATCCTGATTTAATCAAACCCTCCTTAAATCCAGAGTAACTTCAGGATTAAATAATCAGAATAATACTTAGAAGGGAATACCAAGTAATCATATAAGAAACTTCCAAAATAAAAATATGAACAAAAATCACAAATAATATAAAGGACAGAAGAACCTAAATCACAAAGTGTATGATCTTGACCAGCCACTACCAGGGATAGGACAACAGCAACGAGACGATCACAATGCCATAAACAAAGTTAGAAAAGGTGGCTAGAGAAGGCGTCATGAGTTGGCTCGTAAGGATGGTAATGAAAGGTGTGGTGTGCGTGGAAGCGGGACAGACATCAAAACGCGCAGCGGTCAATGATGGATGTTGAGTGTTTGGCCGATAGTCCCGTGCGACGTACAGTTGCTACTAGTCACATATACAATTTACAAGGGGAGTACACAACAATCCACGAGCAACCTCTCCTTAATAAGCATGTCAAGGTAGCGCTACATATGATGCTCAAACCTGCCTACATCCTCCCAATTCCTACAACATATACTACCACCATAAAAAAAGGAGTAAGGGATTTTGTCACATGGTCAAAGCACCTTATCACTGTCCTTGCAAAAAAATGAAACCAAAGGTTTATATTTTTTTGTTTCTTTTTATATATAGTATGTTGTTTCTAACTTTTGTTGTTTGTTTAGTTGATAAGGAGGAAGAGTAACTTTGGTGCTCAGTTTGTCATTAGTTTGGTGTCTAACATGCTGAAGTAGGTAACCTCGATAAGAGCTACAATGGACCCTGCTGTGGCTCTAGCCTTAACTGAGCCTTTGCATGCATCGCCTATCCAAGCTTCTGTTCCTTTGCCTCCGCCTCCTATTTCTAGCATGTATTGGACAGCCTTGAGGTTACAAGATAACATTTTCACTGATAAAGACCCTCTACAGCATGAGTACATGAAAATGATCACCTTTGAGGAAGGGGTGTACACTACAAGTGGCGCTGCCAAGGTCATCACTCAAGGTTTAATAAATGAAGTCCTCATAATTAGCATGGCTTGCTCCACTTCTATGGGCCTTTTATAACTGGTATG
>JBAGKO010001900.1:0-12121 GCA_037177275.1 Acacia concinna | reverse complement strand
AATCAGATAATTATCCAAATATTCCCTAATAAATCCAAATTAGCCTAAAATAATCCCCAAATTAATTAAATAAGGCAGGATAAAATATATAAAAATACTGATTTATCAATAGTAGTATTGAAATTTGTGTTGGCTAGTGGTATTGAAATTTGAGCTTTTTTTTGCTGGGAAATTTGAGTATTGTTTGTTTTGATACCTTACCGGTCCGGCACGGAAACCCTCAAACCATTAGTTAAATTGGTCTGATCCAAGGGTCAACCCAATTGTTTTTTTTAAAAACAAAATTTTTCATGTTTTAGAAATGCATATTATGAACCCTAAAATCTTCCTTCCCTTACCAATTTAGCTCTGGGTTGGCTCCATTTTGACTTTGGTTTCACCTACTGATCCTTGACCCAGTATCTCGACCGATTCAATAACCGGTTTGGTTTCAAAACCTTAATTATTACACATTTACATGTCAATCATGAAATATTATTTGTTAATATTGATAATGATAATATTGATGATTTGAACATTTTGCCCACGGATATTAATTTGAACTTATAGACTTTGGGCCTATTTGGTTGGAAGGGAGAGAAAATGAGTTCCTCTCCTCCCTTATTTTTTTTCCTGATAAAGAATAACAAGCTCCTAAACTAAGGAGGCATCAGAAATAATATCCGCCACAATAAACTTTGGAGCCATCTAGAAAAAGGACACACCCCCGTTGTTCCCAATGTTTCCTTAGCTAATTTATCAGCAACACCATTAACATCCCTATTATACCAAATTAGACGTATATCCCATTCACGATAAAACCATGCCTTGATCTCCTTTAGCAAACTACTCTCAATATGCCCATCATCCCAGCCTTGTGATAGAAGCTCAATGACTTCCCAACAATCTGTCTCTAATATAACCTTTTTCCAATGGGAATCCTAAGCTTGCTTACATCCCATTAGGACCTCCCATAGCTCTGCATGTAATGAAGAAGATATTCCAATATTAAAAATAAACCTATTAAGTACTGCCTTATTATGATCCCGAGCCACTCTACCACTAGTCGACAACCCTATGCTCCTCGATGCAGCACCATCAACATTCATTTTAACACAACCCACAAAAGGTGGTTTACAAAGTAATATGTTATTTCAAAAATCTGACTTATTCATATAGTTGAAGATTAGCCCATTTAATTATGGACATCACTTGTTCAAGAACAGACTTAGCTCATTTTCCCTTACCTTCAAACACATCGGTGTTCCTATTCAGCCAAAGTTGTCTGCACAAGATGGCAAACTAGATTTGCCACTCAAAACCATTAACAACAATACATTGGGAAATATTCCACTCTATCCACAATGAAGCATCATAAAACTAGAGAAATTTACCCTTCATACACTGAGGAATCAACACCTGCTAGCATTGAAAAGCTATAGGACAATCTCTCAGAACATGAAGTATATCCTCCTTCTCATATTCATGCAAAGCACACGCCATACTACCACATAATCCCTTTACTACTCTAACAGAGTTTGTAAGTAATCTCCCTCTCATGTATAACCAGAGAAAGTGCTTATATCTTTGAGGAAGTTGTAATCTCCATATCCTATGCCAACCACCCCTTTTTCTAATATGAATATCGCCACAAGCTAGATGATATGCTGATCTTGTAGAGAATTCACTATCATGAGAATTATACCAAATCGGTATATCTTGTAGACCATTAGGGCCATTAGGAAAGATCCTTCTGATATCTTGAATCATCGAATTGGGTAACACATTTTGAATATGTTCCCAATCCCATGATCCTGAAGGCAAAGTATAATAAGAAACATTATGATTAACTTGATCTTCAGATAACTCTCTTATCGAAAATTGAGCTAGCTTGTCATACCTTAGCAACCATTGATCTTCCCAAAACTTAATACAAAATCCATCTCTCAATCTCCAGCCCATGCCACATTCCACCAAACTCTAAGCCATATGAATACCTTTCTATGCTTGTAACTCTTGTTTCTAGCTTTCAATTCGTGGTATGATGTCTGTTCCACACTTGTATTTTTTGTGTAACAGTTGAACCCATAATGAATCTCGACGTTCTACTAAACCCCAACTGAGTTTAGCCATAAATGCCACTTTCTACTTTCGAGCACTTTGTAGACCAATACCACCATCATCCTTACATCTACAAACTTCCTCCTAAGCCACGTGATGAATTTGCTTTTGATCACCAGTCGAGCCCCACTGAAACTTCCTGGCATTTCTTATCAATTTCATCCCAAACAGCCACCAGTAAGTACACAGATTGCATAGTATAAGCTGGAATGGTAGATGCTACTAATGAAATGAGGGTATTCCTAGCAGCCATAGATAATAAATTCACCTTCCAGTTGGCTAATCTATAATCCATTTTATTCAAGACATACTTATATGTGTTCTTAGAAACCTTCTTATGATGAATTGGCACACTCAAGTACTTCTCTAGATCAACAGTATGAGTAAATCCCAAAAAGTCACTAATTACCTTTCTCCTAGTAGAACATAAATTTTTAGAGAAGCAAATACGAGACCTTTCCTCATTCACTTTCTCCCTTGAGGTCAAACAAAAATCATCTAAACACGCCTTTATTATAGCTGCCTGATCAGGACTAGCTTCAACAAATAAAATTAAATCATTTGCAAAAAAACACATGTGATATACACATACCATTCTTCTTTAGAAGGAACGGTAGCCAATTCCTTTCATTAATTTCAACTTGGATTAAATGAGCCAATTTTTCCATTACCAGAACAAATAAATACGGAGATATAGGATCCCCTGGCGAAGACCTTAAGTCGAAAAGAAGCTTTCACCCTTATCCACATTCCATAACACCTGCATTTCAGCTGAGGACAAATAGTGACGAACCACGCTCATAAAATTATTGGGTAACTTTAGTTCCTACAAGCAACCTATCACAAACTCCCATCGTACACGATCATAAGCCTATTCAACATCGATCTTTAAAGCCATGAAACCCTTCTTCTTAATCATAGTAGACATTAAATGAATTATTTCTTTAACTAACACTATGTTATCTGTACTATGACGTCTGGGGAGAAAACTGTACTAATTTGGAGCAACCACTGTGGGCATAAGTTTCTTCAATCTATTCGCCAAAATTTTTGTAACAACCTTATACACCACATTACATAAGCTAATCGGCCTGAAATCCCGAAAGGTTTGGGGTACCTCCACCTTTGAAATTGAAACAATATTTGTTCCATTTACCTTCCAAATAGTTTCTAGTTCATCAAAAATGGATTTTACTAAATCATAAACTGACTCACCAACTATCTCCCATTGACTTTGGAAAAATAGAGGATTTAACCCATTAGGACCAGGTGCTTTAAGTGCCCCCATACTGAAGATTACGTGTTTCACTTCCAACTTACTTATTTTAGAACCTAAAACTTCTATTTCCTCTCACAAAGCAAAAGGAAATGTACCACTAAAGTTCACAGAATCACTGTACTCCTGATCATGCTTATATAACTTCATAAAAAATGCAAACCTTGACACCTTAAAGATTTCCTTATCATAACACCACTCACCATCTTCACCTTTAAAAGCCTTAATAATCTTCCTTTTCTTCCTGCATTTAGTTATCGTATGGAAATATTTAGTATTTTTATCACCATTTGTATACCAATTATATCAAGACCTTTGCAACCACATAATTTCTTCTTGAACTTTACACTTCTCAAGTTCTTCCCATACCTTCTTTCTTTCCCTTTCCCTCCACAAATCACCATCATCCTCTACTTGTAATTTTTCCAAATGCCTAAGTAAAAGACGTTTACAATTGTTAATATCCCCAAAAACTTCTTTATTTCATATAGCAACCTCTTCCTTTAAATTTCTCACATTTTCTTCCTAATGCCTACCATGCCTCCATGAATTCTTCACAGTAGAAGAGAAACCTTCATGATTCATCCATGGTGCAAAAAATCGAAAAGCCTCTTAGTAGAATAACTCCCTTGTAATTTCAACAATAAAGGGCAATGATTAGACGTCATTTGAGGTAAATGAATAACAATAGTTTCTAAAAAAATTTCTAACCAATTCTTATTAGCAACCACACAATCCAATCTATTTGAACAACTACCTCTACTCCATGTAAAATTAGGACCCTGAAATTCCACTTCCTTTATTACATGATCATCCATTCATTTTTGAAAATATTTATCTGGTCTTATACTCGCTTGGGCTTGCATTTTTCACTCACCTATCTTCAAAATAACATTGAAATCACCCCCTACACACCATTTCCCCCAACTCCAGCAGAGATATTACACAATTGGGCCTACAAGTCCCTTTTTCAAACAAAATTAGGATGAACATAGACAATTGTAAGGAACCATTCATCAACCTTACCTTCATTAACACAACCATGGAGTAATTGTGTTGTCTTTTTTTTAACCGTGAAGTTAAAATTAGCATCCCAAAAACACCAAACTCCACCTCTATAACCCACTGTCTCAACTACTTCAAAACACTTAAATCCAACTTTCCTCACTAATCTTTGTGCCTCCTCTCCTCTTCTTCTTAGTTCAAGATGGCCAAAAAAAATATATTATATTTTTTCTTTAAATGTGACAAAAGACGACCAAATGCTTTACCCCAAAAGCCTCAGGAGTTCCAATACATAATATTACCAATCATTAAAAAATAATATTGATAAAATAGACCACAACTCCTAAAAACACAAGGTTTTAAAAATCTTGCATTTTATTGGCCAGCTCAACATCATTTAACTGCTGTAAAAGAGGATTCAGGTGGATTGCAAAACCTTGAAATGTATTGGCACCTAAATCCAAAGGAGTATCCGCCACCAACAGGTCCATGGAGTTACCAATAGGAATACTCTTCTTTAGGTTCTTCTCACTACCTTGCATACTCTTACAGCTCTCTTTATTAATATCTTTGGCTTTAAATATCCCTATATTTTGTTTCATGTCATTTTTAGCTCCTTTATCACTCTCCATATCTGCACTAATATTTTTCTTCACAAGTAAAAGATGGACCATATTAGTGCTCGAACTAGTTCCTTCTTTCTTCTTGCCATCAACCATCATTTTATTTTTCTCCAATGCAAGCCATTCTCAACTCCAACAGTCTTCGGCCCAATACTTATACTCTTCCTCACCACACAGCTCTCTTCCTTTATTTTTTGGCCATACATGTGTCTTTGTATCACCATGATTAATAGCATTAACTTCCTTTTCCAAATCATCAGATTGACTCCCATGATTTTTTCCCACAAATTTTTCCACCATTAACGCCTTAAATTGCAATTTCCTTTCTCCCACAGATTGATTGTTCCATGATTCATGCAAGCTATCCCTTGACTTCCCAATCAAGTTCTCCGATAAGTGATACTGTCATGGTCTCTGCACTACCATCCAATCATACAAATTACCACCATTACCCGTCTCCTTGCCATACACCATCAAGTTGGTTTTTCTTCTATCAGTAGAGCCGACGTTATCACAATTTTTGTATTACCATCGCCATGAGTCGATTGATTATGAACTGGTTTATAATGGCAATGATCCTTATCATGTCCATAGTGTAATATCCCAAATCTCCTATAAGAAAGCTAAGCAAATAGTTAGTTCAATAAATATTGAAATTTTTGGAATTTCCAGAAAAGGTGTTGCAGAGACAGCCACCTTGTAGTAATATTTTGGACAATCAAATGGTGTCCAAAAATTATGATATTTTGTGGGAAGAAATTAGACATAATGAGCTTTATATTGATGTATCAACCAAATTTATTGGATATATATACTAAGAGATATTAATTTTTGAAGTTCACCCAGTGAAATTCACTAGTTTCTGGAGCAGTTCCCAAAAAGGAATTTTCTGGGAAAATTTTGATCTTGGTGGATCAATGGAATTATTTTTTCCTACAACTAGACTCAATAAGAGACATTTTGGCTTTTGAATCACTTCAATGGTATGTTTGTACAATTAGATATGAATTTTCAAATTTGGGTGAAAATTCTACCCAGAAAATCTGAAAATAGTAAAATGTAAGGGTAAAATGGTAATTTGTAAAATAATTCAAAATAAAATCATCTTCCCCCACTTTCTGGATAAATCACGATAGGAGAGGCAAGGGAAGTCAAGTGAGGCGGTGGAAATATCATTCATATGGTCAAAATGAATAAAAATCTATGAGGGAAGGTGGACCAATAGGAGATTTGGGATACATGTGCACATTCATATCATTCATAGGGTTCAGTGACAGTTGACCTTGAATATATGTGCACATTTCCGTTGATCATACAGCCAGAGACAAGGCTGTGGTCCTAAGTTCTCCAACAATACAGAAACATGTGATGATTGTTTTATTGCTAATGTGGTGCATTGCATATATGTTTTTTCTTACATTTAGCATGAATGAATGTTATTACTACTGAGATTCTTTTGAATCTCACCCTTTTCAATATAATATAATTCAGTCAGCTGGGTGAAGCAATTACAAGGACAAAGATGTAAACCCCTGCAACAGAAGGACCGTGGCACACGTAAGTGTTGTCGTAAGACAACTGCAGCAGTGCAGTTTTTTTAGTTATTTCTCTGAGGTTGTAAGATCCTGTGGGATACCATAAAGATCAAAAGACTTTATAAATTAGTACAATTGTGTTATTTTTGCTTGCCATTTGAATTGCGCTCTATTACTTTGATGAATGTCATATTAAAAAGATGGGTTTGACACATAGCGCCCACATCTCATACAGATCATATGGATACCTTCATATTGCACTCTCTGAACCTTTCCATTAATGAGTATAAAAGGATGAAGGGGCATGCTGAGATCAAGTTCAACACACAAACATGCAAACCTCCCTTTCTTCCTTTTAACTGTGTTCATATCAACCTTAAGAACTTTACCAATATGTGAGCCCAATACATAAAAAATACATTTATAATAGTAATCTAAAGATAACTTGTCCAGCTGAATCCAAGCAGCCACCTTCATGATTTTTCTTCCCTTGGTGCAAAATCTGGCTTCCATGGTTGCACAAATAGATAGTGATAAAAAATTAACCAAGGTCCTCCAGTTAAAGCTAATTCATAATCACTAGCATTCATAAATTGCACTACAAAGAAGCCCATCCCTATATCAATCACATCGACGTCACCTTGCCGTGCCCATAACTACTGAACCTCATCTTAAGATACTTCAAATCCACCATTCGTCCCAACAATTTAACAATCAAGGCATTGCTCCATTGCTTGGCTAACCATTCTTTCTCTTGCTGTGATATAATCACATTAGGACCCAAATCAGTCATTTGAATAGATATGCACTCCTTCCATCTCTCTCCACTCCACCAATCCTCCTTTGCTTTCTCCGACTCTCGACCTTGATTCACAGCATCTTTAAAAGACTTCCATCTTTTTCAGAAGATCCCTCCTCTATCATACTCTTCATTCCTTCCGGTCTATCGTCTCCTAAATTTTTCTCCAACTCTTGATCCTCTGTTCCCATCCATTCTTCCACTCGAGGAGTCAGTGTCTGTGTGTTCGAAAACGAAGGCCCGTCATCACGAATCTTCTTACGTCTATGTATAAGCACATATGTCTCCTCTGGCGATGGCGCCAGAGGCGTTCTCTCTCTTGAATGCTCTCTCTCTCTCTCTCCATCTACTTTCAACGAATTTGCTGCAATACTAATAAGAAGATCCACTTATATCCATTCTAATTTGTTGTTCCCAGCTCTTTTTCTGGGGTTATAAAATTTTTAGAGAAAATATAACATAAAAAATATGAAAAAAATAATTTGAAACTTTTAATCTCACTTCTTTAATTTTTTAAAATTCAACTTATAAAAATTTCACCTCCCTCCCCTCCCCTCCAATCCAAATCCCTCATACCAAACAAACTTTTAAATTAGGACATATATTTAGGCATGGAGAAGTAGTATTTATTTATTATTCTCTCTGGTCCTTAATATAAAATATATTTATCTAATTTTATTAGATTAAAGAAATTAGTTAAGTTAATTAATATAATACGTATTTTTTAAAGTCATCTTCTTTAACTCTCCCATTTTCTTTTATCCCTTAATTATTGTTTATTGTTGAGAGAGTATCGATAATAGTAAATTAAAAAAAATTGAGAAATATAAAATTGATATCTTTTTATTAAGAACAAATGAGTATTTGGTTAATCTATCAATATGTTGGACAACTCGATCTCCACTTTCTTTTCACATTCATGAACCTATCTAGTGATTATCGTATTTTATGTTTTCTAAATGGATAATCATATCACAAAGAATATCAAAAGGACTGAACTTAAAAATTAAATATCATAAAGAATATCAAAAGGACTGACTTAAAAATTAAGTTTTATTTAAAAATTAAAGTAAAATGAATAGGACTCAAATTGTAGCAATTCACAAAAATTTTGATTAATAAGGTACATTTTAGGAAGAAGATTGCAATTCGCAATCAGCAAAGTCATCAGATGAGTAACATTCAGTTGATCAATTATGGTTTCCCATGACCTTGGAACGTTCCAAAATTGTAATCAGCAACCCCACTAAGATAATAATAAAGAAAGTGACTGAAGGAAAAAACAAACTAATAGTAGGAAATGAAGAACCGGATAGTCCAATGAATGGGCTGTAGAAGCAGAGGCCATCGTGGAACAATGAAAAGGAAGAAGATGCATGGCATTTTGCTATAGGGTTTGTTTCCATTAAATTTTTTGATGGGTTTATTTTAATTTTAAAATATAACAATGATTATATTAAATAACAAAAATTGAAATACATTATGTCAACATTTAATTCTAGAATCACCATTTTATTACCATGAGTCAACATTCTTTGCTAAATACACTAAAGTGTTAACAACAAAGAACTAGAAATATACTCTCTCTTTTTTCTTCAACTTAAATGGTATTAAAATGACACTGATCCATTGAATATATAAAAAATATCCGTGGACATTTGTAATGGGAATAAATACGACAGTACCATTAAATTTGAGCTAACACCGTGTGTGTGTGTATGAAAAAAAGAGTGTGGGTCCTATAGTTACTACAAAAAGTAACGGTGTTAAGTTAAATTTAATAGTTTTAGTATTTTTGCATCTCTGAAACTTAGGTGGTGCTGGACGTTACTTTTGGTGAAAGTTCATGACCATTTCCGCACTTTCACCCTAAATATAAGCATTTTCAACTTTTAAATTAATGCAATATATATAATTAATGAGAGGAAATTTTTTTAAAAAAAAATCATTAAATGTTCAGAAAAATTTTGTTAGGCTCTTATAAAAAAGAATAGAGAGAGTATAAATGATATCAAGAGGTGCACCAATTTTGATTAATAAGGTGCATTTTAGGAAGAAGATAAGAAAATGTCATTTCAACTTTCAAAAATCAGTCTTGTTGTTTAAGAGAGTATAGGTATGGACTATAAGAGTATAACAATTAACCACCTATTTTAGTAGTAAATAACTGGTTTAGGATTTTGAAGTTCTATTAGTATATTTTTGTCTTTTCCTTTTAAAAATATTCTTAATATTTTAAGAGAAACATGTAATTTGAAAAAAAAAATGTGCATGTATAATAAGTAATAATGGTTATAATTATTGTATGGCTCTTTGTGTGTGTGTTTTTACTTTTTACAGACCAAAAATAAATGGGAAAATGACATTAAGGTCTCAAGGACTAAACATTTTTAAAATTTAATAAAAACATTTAATTTTAAAAAATGTGCATGTAATTATATTGATAATGGTTATAATTATTTAATGTTTGGTCCCTGTGTTCCTTGGTCGCATTATTGGAGCTTCCCGTTTCATGCTAGGACTTCCATATTTTACTTGTCACTTTGTTGGTGCTTTAATTTGTGGATTTATGACCTTTTTTGTGCAAATTTTATTAGCTAGTATATTTTATTGCTGCATTCATTTTTTTTTTGTTAATTTTTCACAAAATTACAGAAAGAACATTTAGTTATAATTTAGCTGTTATAATATTGTAAAGCCAACTAGAAAATACATTTTTATCAACTTATTCAAGTTATGATTGGCAAAAAAAAAAAAAAAAACTTGGGAGGTGATGTTGCATAGTATTTGCGTGTATAGATTAGCTTATTCAAAGTAATTTTGCATGGCACCTTCTAGATTTAAGCCAACACCTGAAAGAGTCTCGGTGAGCTTTGGTGGAGTCTTTGTAGACAAATTGGATAAGTTGTTTGTGTTGCCTGGAGAATTTTGATTTTGAAGAACCTTAAATCATCAAATATCAAATATTTAGTATGGCCAAAACTACTCTGTTTCTTTTTCTATCGAAGAAAAGTCTCAAATATTGCATGGGAAGACATACTTTGCGAGCAAAGACAAATTTTTCAAATGAGAATGTGTAACGAGGAGTTGCATTAATACATTGGGATAGTAGGGAGTATAAACAATGAGTTAGAGACTCCACTTCCTTTTCACATTTATGAATCTATATGTAATGATCATGTTTAGTATATGGTTAATTATAAGAATTTCAAAAGGTGCACCAATTTTTATTATTAATGTAAATTTTCAATAAAATTCGGAAAGAATATTTATTTATGAACCTGTAAATTATAATATTTTTAAGCCAACTATATATAAGATACATTTCCATTTATGGTCAACTATTGGGCGGGAAACCAGTTTCTTTCTTTGTCCATAGAAAGTCTCAAAGGAGACGATGGAGGTCCTTGCACGTGCGGAAGCCATAGTTCAGTCACAAAGAGAGAATGTCTGAAATTCTGATTTCCATGAATCAATGAGTTGGACAACTTTTCACTTCCTTTTCACATTGATGAATCTATCTAGTGATGATCGTATATTCTGTTTTCTAAATGGATAATCATATCATAAAAAATATCAAAAGGTGCATCAATTTTGATGGATGTACATTTTTAATATTCTTCATATTTAATACTTCACACATAAGATTTTGAAAATTGGGAAAATCCCAAAAAAAGACAAGAAAAATATAAAAATCTCAATTCAAAACAATAAGATTTAGAAATCCTAAATCAGTCTTTTTGTACTTTTTTTGTGTAATTACAAAAATGTCACTGAATTTTTAACAACATGGGTATCGTAATTCACAACAAGAGTATCTCAATTAACAACAAAAACAAAAACAATTCACAATGTAAATACATAGTACCTAAATGCTTATATTGTTGTTAATTTAGATACTCTTATTGTGAATTACCATACTCGTGTTGTTAAAATCCAGTGGCATTTTCGTAGTTGCACAAAAAGAGTATAAAAAAGATTGATTTGGAATTTCTTAATCTTGTTACTCTAAATTGGAATTTTCATATTTCCCTTGTCTTTTTTTTAAGATTTTCCCTTGAAAATTTGTGCATGTATTAATAAATATTAATGGGTATAGTTATTTATGGCTATTCATACACTACCAAAAAAAAAAAAAAAAACACACACACACACACATTTATAACAGTTAAAGTGTAGGATTTGTAGCGGTTTTAACCGCTACAAATAATATTTATAGCGGTTTATGAAATCGCTACTAAATCGTATATTCTAAACTGTTTTGTAGCGGTTTCTTATTCATTGGTCAAAAACTGCTAGTAATTAGTAGCGGTTCCATTAAACCGCTGCAAAGTGTACAACTTTGTAGTAGTTATCAAAACCGCTACAAAAACAATAAGATTTTTTTTAAAAAAAAATTATTGGGAAGAATTTGTAAATATTTGGCGGGAATGTTCAGAAATTTTTTATGAAATTTTGTAGCGGTTTTTAGAATGTAAAAAAAAATTAGTGGGAGTTAAAGAAAAATTTAAATTTTGGCGCCAAAATATTAGTAGCGGTTTTTAACAAAACCGCTACTAATATGTAACAAATTTTTTTTAAAAAAATTGCGCGTAGGTGAGCGCCAAAATGATCATAGATGAAAAAAAATTAGTTAAACTTTTTGCCAAATAAGGTAAATGTAATATTTTAATTTTGTTTTCAATAGTGAATTTGGATGTGATTTTAAAAATCTTAATATAGTAAAAATGATATAAATTTACTTTTGATAGTTATAAAAACTATTATGAGAATATATATAATC
>JBAGKO010001889.1:0-12122 GCA_037177275.1 Acacia concinna | reverse complement strand
CTAAGTGTGACCCTACCCTCAAGGGTGGGTAGTAGCCTCGAGGACACAAGTCCCTTCCATAACGGCAAGGTTAGGACACAACCTTGCTATTGGAGTAAGGCTACATTGGAACCTTGCTATTTTGAAAAACAAGGATAGCCTTGAGGGTGAACTCTAGCCTCGAGGGTAGGACTATTTCTGGCAACCTTACAAGGCAATTTCAAAACCTTACAAGGCTATGGATCCTCAAGGGTACTCACTGACGTTGAGGGTGGTATGTATTTCTCACTTATGCTCTGAATTTCTCTTTATTTGAAAACCCGAATCCTCAAATATTGATTTTAGCCTTAAGGGTGCAAGCATACCATGAACTATGATTTCCAAAGAATAGCCTTGAGTCAAGATTTGCTCCTCAAGGGTACCATCTAGATATACTTGCAATCTCAAGGGTAATTCACATCCTCAAGGTAACTTTAACTTATAAGATTCTCGAGGATACACTCTTGTAAAACTTCATGTATTAATTTGTGATTAAATCCTTGAGCCTACTAATTTCTAAAAGATTATCTTGAGGATGACGTCAAACCTCAAGGATATTTCAAATGTCAAATTTCTAGAAAAATAAAGCATAGTAGCGTAAACTTTTGAATCATTCAAGGTTCAATTTTATTGATACACATTTGATTCTAACATTTGCTAATGATCTATATAGTGTCTAATAATAGGTTATAATTCAGTTCAAGGACTTTCAAGCACAAATCAACCAGTGTGCTAAATATGTCAGACGCATTAAATGCACTTTACCAAATTTGGTTAAATTCTCACCTACATTCCTTCTTCAATGTCAACGGATATATTTATGACTCATAAGGAAATTCTTTGTGCCTTAACAAAAACTACCTAGAGGAATGATTGCATATCAATGGCTACAAATGAAATACCAATGGTCAACAATTCCTCAGACACTATAAATACGAGAACATTAATGATGGCAACAACTAATGAACTAACGAATCGAGTCATAATTTTCTAAGTGTGTTGCATTTAATTTTGTCATTAATTCTTTCTATTCTTAAGTGTTTATCATTCAATTATATTAAGAGAGTATTTATTGTCTTCCACAAATATTTGTGAGATACTCAAAGTTGGGATACTTTGAGTAGGGACTTGGATTGTATCTTGTAAGGGGGAGGGATCTCTTAAAGAGTTAATCGAGTCCGTAATGTGGTGCCAAGAGCTCGTTGTAATCTTGGGTATAGTGGAACTAAGTGTGGACTGAGAAATGGATGTAGGTCATGAGTTTGACTGAACCAGTATACATGCTTGAGTTTTGAAGTTTTCAAGAAAAATTTTATACACCCAATTCACCCCCTCTTGAGTGAAACACTTGCTCTTACACAATTCTTTGTAATTTTACTCCCTTTGAATGTCTATTTAGTATTGCCCCTTCCTATTCAGATTTTAGAGTTTTTGGTTCTTCGTGCTTTGCTTCCACATTGGTCACTCACCGCACCAAACTTTCTCCTTGTGCTAGGAAATGTGTTTTCTTAGGCTATCCCACTAGTTCAAAAGCTTTCAATTTACTTGATCTTTCTTCTCATCAACTTTTCCTTTCTAGAGACGTTGTTTTTTTTTCATGAACTTGTGTTTCCCTTTCATCCTTCTACTTCTCCCTTATCTTGTTCTCTCACACTTGATCCTTCTATTCAATTCCATCATTTATTTTTTGATGATTTTCCTATTTCTACTCCCCCAGCTCCTATATCTTCAACTTCTCCTCTACATGTTTGTCAGTCTACTCATTCTCACAAGGCTCCATCCCATTTGCATGACTATCATTGTGCCCTGCTTTCTTCAGCTTCTTAATCATCACATGAAGGTACTCATAAGTACCTTCTTTCTTCTGTTTTGTCTTATTCATGTCTTTCTCCATCATTTAAACATTTTTTTCTTGTTGTTTCTTCTGCTTCTGATCCTACTACTTACTCTCAAGCTGTTAAGAATTCTGTTTTGGAGAGAATCTATTACTGCAAAAATTAATACACTTGAACAAAATCAGACATGGGAATGACTCCATTACCTCCAGGCAAGAAGACCATAGGATGCAAATGGACATACAAAAGCAAATATAAGGCTAATGGTGATATTGAAAGGCACAAGGCTCATTTAGTGGCCAAAGGATATACTCCAATTGAAGGTATTGACTATTTTGACACTTTTTCACCCATTGCTAAAATGACCACTTTGAGGCTTTTATTGTCCATTGTTGCTGCCAAGAACTGGTATTTACATCAATTAGATGTAAATAATGAATTTTTGCATAGGATTTACATGAGGAAGTTTACATGGACCTTCCTAAATGATTTACTCCTTCTCAACCCAATTTTGTGTGTAACTTGTGCAAATCTCTCTATGGGCTTAAGCATGCTAGCCGTCAGTGGTATTCCAAGCTCTCATATGCTTTGTTGTCTTATGGTTACACTATTTTAGCTTCTGACTATTCCTTATTGTTTAAGGCTTCTTCCATTTCTTTCACTGTCATTCTGGTTTATGTTGATGATATGGTGCTAGCAGGCAATGATATTTTTGAAATACTCATATTAAATAGCAGTTGGACAAAGCTTTCACTATTAAGGATCTTGGTGATATTCATTACTTTGTCAATCTTGAGTTAGCTCGATCTAAGGAAGGTATCTTCTTATCTCAGCGCAAGTTTTTACTTGAACTACTATAGGATGCTGGTTATTTAGCTTGTAAGCCTGCTTCTTCTCCTATGAATCTGCATCTTAAGCTTTCTAAAGCTAAGGGTACTCCTCTTCCTGATCCTATGGTTTATCGTTAATTAATTGGCCGTTTATAGTACCTTACCACTACTCGACCAAATATCAACTTTGTTACTCAGTAGTTGAGCCAATTCATGTCAAATCCTCTGGATGTTCATCTTTAAGCTGCTTATCTTGTGCTATGATATCTTAAGTCATCTCCAGGTGCTAGCATTTTTCTTTCTTCTAGTTCTAATCTTAAGCTCACAGCCTTCAACAATTTGGATTAGGCTGTTTGTGTTGATGCTCGCATGTCTGTGACTAGATTTGCTATTTTTCTTGGCTCTTCTTTAATCTCTTGAAAAGCCAAGAAACAACCTATTGTCTCTTGTTCATCTTCTAAGGTTGAACATTGTGCTCTAGCTTCTACTACTTGTGAATTACAATAGCTGATTTACTTGCTTAATGATTTCCATGTTTCTTATATTGATCTTGCCTTTTTATATTGTGACAAACAATCTGCTCTTCAAATTGCTGCTAATCCCACCTTCCATGAAAAAACCAAACACATTGAGTTAGATTGTCACCTTATTCGTGAGAAGTTACAATCCAAAGTGATTCATTTATTGCTTATTCGATATGCTGGCCAGCTAGCTAATGTCTTCACTAAGCCCCTACTCCCCACACAATTTCATGAGATTAACTCCAAGCTTGTCATGAAGAATATGCATGATCCAGCTTACGCCGGGGAGGGAGGTGGTGACAAATATAGAATAACATATGTCTAAGTTATAATGTAACAAATTTTGTTAGTTTGTTATTAGATGTATAGTTGTACATATTGTTACATAATGCATAGTTGAGTATCATTTCAAATGTATTTAGTTAGTTATCTTGTCTTGTATAAATACTACAAGTTTATTTAATGAGAATATCACATTTTTCCCAATTTGGTTACAGGAGTAAAGCATACCTCCATGCTCAGAAAGTTATGTCGTAAAATAATCCGTGGTGACTAGCTAAGCACTTCAGATTTAACCTATATCAACAATTACATAGCATTAGAGAATAGCTGAGCAATCAACAAGTTTTGCCAACTATCTCTATTTTCTCAATCATGTGAAAGGATTCAACTCAAAATTGGAAAAAAAAAGACCCAAAAAAAACATAATGATTAAGTGTGCATGCAGAGAAAATAGTTGGGCTAGTGTTATTACACTCCATTAGTTAGATACGAAGCTCATAAAATAAGTACAAACATGAAAGCTAGATGGCTAACAAAGGCTAGCCCTAGAAGAAACCCCGAGATGAATGGCAAATAGGAGCTCCTAAACATTAAACTTCTAAAGACATAATTCTTATACAAAATAACAGTAATCTATAGACTTGCCAAACAATAATAGATAACTAAAAATTGAAATAACGTACAAGGATAAGCACAGATTTTAACATCTTCAAAATTCTTAAGCCATAATTGGGCATAAAATAAGTGCAAATATATTCCATGGGTCTTCCAACTTTAGAATGAGTGTAAAAGGCATTTCTTCATTCTTTTCTTCCAATATGCCCAAAAAACTATATCAAAATCCACTAATGCAAGAAAAATAGAACACTAATGTAAGAAAAATAGAATGAACTCACCTTTAAAAAGAAGATACAAGCTAAGAGTTGCCCACAAACCCCAAAATATGAAACCGTGAAGCAAACAGCAACATAAAAGAAGGACGACATGGACAACAGCCACAGCCTATGACTTATAACCCATGACTAATGATGACGAACAACAGAGGAGGAGGATGATGGAGGAATAAGGAGAAAACTATAATGGACGTGATGGAGGAGAGGAAATTAGAAGAGGAAGAGCATAAAAACATTCGTCTAAGGTGAAGATATGAGCTCTCTTTAAATTTGTGAAGTTTCAAATATCGAAGAAAATGGTTATGTAGGTTTTTTTTAAACAACATATATATGACCGTCATTTTTAAAAAACTGTTATATATATATATATGGGAAAAAGGGGCAAAATTGCCCTGAAAGTTTTGCCCTAGGGGCAATTTTGCCCCAGAAGTTTTAGAAGTGGAGCAATTTTGCTCCTGTCGTTAGTTGACCGTTGGTTAACTAATTTGTTAAGCTGACAGTCCACAAGTCATCCACTGTATTTTTGCTAAAGTGAAAATTTATACCAGAAATTTTAAATCTAACTTTTAAAAAAGATAAATTAGATGATAGATGGAATTTTGAGACAAATTTCCACCTTAACAAAAATAAACTGGATGACATGTGAATTGCCATTTCAACTTATTTGGTCAACTAACAGTAAAAATTAATGGATTTAAAACTTCTGGGACAAATTTTCATATTAACAAAAATAAAGTGGATGATGACCTATAGACTGTTAGCTCAACATATTTGATCAACTAACAGTAAGGGTAAAATTCCCCTACTTCTAAAACTTCTAGGGCAAAATCCCCCATTATAAAACTTTCAAAGCAAAATTGACCCATAGAGCATACTTCCAGGGCAAATATTCCCTTTTGTCATATATATATATATATATTGTAAAAATATGAAATGAGTTTAGCTTTTATTTTTATAAAAAGTGTTTAATTAATTTTCACTAAAAAAGAGCTTAATTGATATGAAAGTTGATAAAATAAATTGCACAACTTATTGACGATATATTGAATATATGAATATGGAATTGGGTGAGAATAAAAAATAACAAAGCAAATACGATCATATCATATTTGAATGATGGGAGATTTTAGTTTTAATTTTAATTATTTTTTAATTATGAATACAAGAGATAATGTAACAATTTTTGTTATGGGCAATTTAGTCATTTTAAATTTATATTATAATGTTTAGTCAACATATGACCATATGGTGAGGAATCTATACCTCTTGACTAACCAACATGACACTCAAACATTAACTAATCATGTATATAATAAAGGGTAAAGGGGCAAATTTACCTATAAACTTTTCCCTAAAGGGCGCTTAGCACCATAAACTTTTTTAGAGCAAGAAATATATATAAACTTTTAAAAAGGGAGCAAATTTAACAATCCGTACAATCCAACTTCTAACATTGTTAAAGTGTAGGGGAAAATTTAACCATGAACTTCCCTCGTAAAAGCGTTTGGCACCATAAACTCTTAAAAGGGGGCAAGTTAATAATAAACTTATCTCGTAGGGGTGCCTGTCACCGTAAACTCTTAAAAAGAGGGCAAATTTAACAATTCGTCAATTGAACCTCATTTCTTCTTGAAGTAAGACCTGACTTTCTCCTTCTCTCCCACTTTTCTCATCATGTTCCACCACCTCCCGCTATCAACCTTGAGATTTCTATAGATTTACCTCTCAAGCTTCTTATAGGCTTGAGTTCGCTCTTTGTCACCATCACTTTCATATTGGTTTCTTTTTCCACCTTGTTCTTCTTCGTCCTCAAGGACAACCTAAAACAAGTCGTTTTCCTGCTTTATGCCGTTGCCATCTTGCCTATTACTTTCTACGTTATCGCCCAATTTCTTTATTTACTGATTTGGTCAAAGCTATCTTAGCAAAGTTCCCCAACCCATTAAGAGTCTGAGAAGCTTATTCTCTGAATCACTCTATTTTTTATTACAACAAATTCATGTCTTTTGGAATAATAGTTTCACTCTTGTTTTAAATTTTGGTATTGCGTCAAAAAATCTCCCATCATAAATATGTTTTATAAACATTTCACCGGAAGTGTAATAGACCAATGCTGGTTCTTCGACAACCTCTGATAGGGAAGAAGAAGAAGCAATACAAATAATGGGTCCTATAAATCTCGAGGCTGATGGCGGGAGGTAGTGGAACATAATAAGATAGACGCGGGAGCAGGAGAGGGCATGTTTTGCTTCAAGAAGAAAAGAGATTCAATAGACAGATTGTTAATTTTGCTCCCTTTTTAAGAGTTTATGGTACCAAGCACCCTTACGAGGAAAGTTCATGATTAAATTTGCCCCACCCTTTAACGGTGTTAGAAGTTGGATTGTACTGATTGTTAAATTTGCCCCCCTTTTAAAAGTTTATGTATATTTTTGCCATCTTTTTAAAAGTTTATGTATATTTTTGCTGTTAAAAAAAGTTTATGGTGCTAGGCGCCCCTTGGAAAAAAGTTTATAAATAAATTTGCCCATTTACCCTATAATAAACCATGATATTCTCACATTAATGAATAATGATGGTGGAGCACACAAGTCGTATTTAAGAAAATAATGAGAAATATATTTGTGTAAATATGGGGAAAACACATATGCTTGAAGTTTTTTTTTTATTTTAAAAAAGGTAATTTCAGTTTCAAGTTTCAAATTGATTTTTGACACATTTCGTCTTGACTTGTATGTTCTTTGTGTTGGCTTAGGCATGGCTGCCGAGGTTTTTAGAATGCTGTGAGTAGATAAGTGAATTTATAAATATTACTCTCTAATTCTAATTATAAGATTTAAAACTTATTTGGATGTCCAATTATCCCACTTATTCAACATCAGTCTTATAAGTAAAGTAGCTTATTAAAAATTGCCTATTTGGATGGACTTAAGAAATTGATGTTAAAGCCACTTATTTGGCATCAAAAGCAGAAGTAGATTGATGGAGCTTATGGAACGGTAGCTTATTGGGGGAGAGGAGAGAGAAGGGTTAAAGAAGTTATTTGGTTGAATTTTATACAGAATCAGTATATCGCCTGTCTCAAAAAATTCCAAACTAATTATCATTAATCTCCAAATAATTCATATGTACTCCTCAATTTTTCTTATAAATTATTTCCATCTTTATCCTTGGTTGGGCCACAAATTATAATTATACCATTATATTTCTGAAATTCGGATTTTTTTATAGAATTTTCACCCAACTTTGAAAATTCATATAGAATTGTACAAATATCAAATGTCCCTTATTAAGTCAAGTTTTAGGGAAAAATACTTTCTTGGTTCAATTGGAATTAGAAAATTCCCAATAATTTCATTTTTGAATACTGCTCTAGAAACTGGCAAATTTCACTTGGCAAACTTCAAAAATTCATATCTCTTAACATATAGATCCAAATAATGTAAATGACATATCCAATTAAAACTTGACATGTCTAGTTTTAAACTTGAAAGTTTCATAATTTTTGAACATCATTTGGATAGGATAAACTGACGTACAATAAGACTATCGTCAGTCTCATTCCAAAAATTAATCAAAACTTAGGAAATTTTGTGAATAAAAATTTGGAATACTACACATCTCTTATTTTTAAACAAAAAAAAATTCTTTAAAAAATTTCATCATAAGTCACTTTTCTACTTTCATCCAAACATGTTTTATATAAAAAAAAATCATTTCTCCAAAGTCACATCCAAACACAACAACTCCTGATAAGTCACTTATTTTTCTGAAGCTATTTCTTATAAGCCCATCAAAAAAATAAGTCAGTTAAATTAAGCCGCATCCAAACGAGCCTTAGATAACTTATTTAGATAATCATAAAAAAGTTAATTACATTAGTTTAAATCATTAAAATTTATTATTTTTATTCAAATTATTTTATTTGACGTATGAACTAATATATATAATATAATAAAATACAATATATGATACAATTAAGTAATTTATTTTTCTTCCTTAACTCCTCTAAAAAAAGAAGTCAACTATAGTATATACATTATAGCAAGTACTAATTGTAAAATAGTATATAAAATTCACTACTCTTAATTTACCTTGTAGGAATATTTTAATACATAAAATGACACGTATATGTATCAATAAACCTACTGCGTTGGTACACTTTTTACTTATAATCAACGCAAAATAATAGTGCCTATCTAAAAATTTAGTATTAATTAATTAATAATAATAATAATAATAATAATAATATTTTAATATATTTTTTTTCTTTACAGCCCTATAAAATTGGAAAAGTTTCACTTAAATACCACAAAATATAAAAAAACCTATTAAAACTTCAAAAGGACATAAATGCCATAAGGGGAATTAAGATTTGTAATTTTCACTACAAAGACTAAAATTCCTCATTTGATATTGTGATCAGGTGAGTAGAGATAATGACTAAAATAATAAAAGTAATAACTAAAATGATAACGAGATTCACAAACTTGATATTGCTTTTGACAATATCATTTATGTGTTATAAGAGCATGACCTAATGAGTAAAGGAAAAGACTAAAATAGCCAATAGTTACTTTAGTCTTTTCAATAAAAATTGCAAAACTCAAATTTCCCTTTATGAACTTTCTGTCCAATTGAAGTTTTAACAGTCTTTTTGAGTTTTTAAATTTTATGTGGTGTGGAATTTTCATTATAAAATAGTAATATTATATTTAGCTGCCAATTTCACCTCAATTTAATTCTTCAACCATATAAAATTATTGGGAAAATTCTAAAAAAAAGACAGTGGAAATAAAAAAAATCTCAATTTAGGACAACAAGATTCTAAAATCTTAAATCAATCTTTTTGTACTTTTTTTGCATAATTATGAAAATCTTATTAGATTTTTAACAATATGGGTATCGTAATTCACAACAAGAGTATCTCAATTAACAACATCAGCACAAACAACTCATGACGTAAATACGTAGTACTTAAATGCTTCTGGTGTTGTTAATTTAAATACTCGCGTTTTTAAAAAATCCAACGGCATTTTTGTAATTATGCCAAAAAAATTACAAAAAGACTGATTTAAGATTTTAGAATTTTGTTGTCCTGAATTGGGATTTTTCTATTTTCATTGTTTTTTTTAGATTTTCCCAATATTATTTGCTTTAAGGGAAAAAAGAGAAAAAGAAAAAATTAAGCGCTTTATTATGTTCCCACTCGAAATTTTATTTTAAATTCAAGCTAAAGATAAAGATGGTTCTTTTTCACCAACAGTGGGGGACAATTTGGTCATTTAACTTTAAAATTTATTGCCATTTCCTTAATTCTGCGGAGTGCAAACTATAATGAAATTCAAATTACTCCGCGTGCTCCTCCTCTTTCTCGTACTTATTCAGTCATTCTGAAATCTCCAATAATCTAGATTCGGCCACCGTCACCGATACCCGTTATCTGGTGAGGTCAGCCACGTAGTAACTTCCGAGAGACCGTCCCTTCCTGAAATAGGCATTTCTTTTTGCTATGACGTATAAAGTGCAAGTCCTTCATATTTCTGTATTCCCTAAAAATTTAAAAAAAAAAAAATCACCTGATACGCATACTGTACATGTTTTAATACTATTGAATTTAATTTATTGAAATAAATTAAAGTATTAAACTCCAATTTCAATTTTGAATAAGTAATAAATTAATTTGGGATGGATAAATGTTGATGTGATATGCTGTTACGACTTAAAAAAAAAATTAAAAGAATGAATTTTTGATAGATGTAAAAGAAATTATAGAAAATAGAATAACATACATAAAAAATTTACGATAAATCGTAATTCTCTTTTTCCCACAGTAAATCATAATATTCACACGAAGATGAATCAATGGGAGATACTCCCTGTCTTTCTCTCAAAATACTCCCTCCAGTCTTAATTATACGGACATTTTGAAGAATTCTGAGAACATCTTAAGAAAGTTAATTATATTATTTTAAGATATTAAAATTTGTTGTTTTTCTTCAAATTATGTTGTTTGACTTATGAACTAATATATAATGTAATAAAACAAAATATATAATATGATTAAATAATGTAATTAACTTTTTTAAGACTTTTCTAAGACCTCTGTGTACATGAGGTGAATGAAGAACATGCAAGTCTTGTAAGAGAAATTGTTCTAGAACGAGAGTGGGAGCTCCATATACAACATGTATACCGTTGTTGTAATACTACTGCAGATTTTTTAGCTAAAGAGGGTTTAGCTGCCTTTCATAGGTTTCATTCATTTTTATTTCCACTAGCTGATTTAGTAAACTTCTTAAAAAAATGACATATACAGGGGTCAACCTGTAACATGTAACATGGTGTTAAGTTATGCTGCCTTTGTTATAACCAAAAAAAAAAAAAACATGATCGACGGAAAACGTGGGGCCATTATGTAAACGACGATGCCATTGAGTGCCGTTTCATTGCCTCATACAGAATCTGAAGCAACAACTTGTGGGGTCTCCTTCATTTGAAAGTTGACTTGTTTGAGAAGTAGTCACCGGCCTACTACTAGTGTTTATATACAGTACAGTTTCAGTCGAGCATTGCTTCTGCGCTTTATCGTTGGCTTCAAAATCGGTTCTTCAAATTCCTTCACTACCTGCATTCTGCGATTTGCAATCGGGGAGACAGAGAAGCCATGGAAATCGATAGCCTGGCTCCTCCTGATCCTCTTCCATTTGCAAGAAGATAGGTAGCGTACACTTTTTTTTCCTTCAACTGATCGACTAATGTTGTTATAGTTCTTTTGACTGTTTTTGGTCCGTCTTCTGCAGTTATCAGTTGGAAGCTTTGGAGAAAGCTATCCGTCAAAATACCATTGTCTACTTAGAGACGGGTTCTGGGAAAACGTTGATAGCAATAATGCTTTTACGGAGCTATGCATATCTTCTTCGCAAGCCTTCCCCCACCGTTGCTGTATTTTTGGTTCCCAAAGTTGTCTTGGTTAGGCAAGTATGCAAGTATTTCTCTTTTCCTCTCTTCTCTCCTGTACGGACATTCTCCGATTGGCTTACAGTATCATGGGCCCACGAGAACTTACAGTTTGGAAGAACATTCTGCTATTGTCCCCCCATTTTAAATTCAAATAACATTAAGAATATATAGTCATGGTTGGTAATTACACTCACATACCCGGTAATGCTGCTTGTGAAATTATACAGTGGGTCAGCACTTTTTTTGTTTTTTGACTAAGTTTTCCTACTTCACTTCCCAAAATGACAGCAAGCTGAGGCCGATTTGAAAGTTGGAACGTACTGGGGAGAAATGGGAGTGGACTTCTGGGATGCTGCAACATGGAAAGGAGAAATGCAGAAACATGAGGTGATTATTTTGCACATTTTGTTTATAAATATCAAATTAAAACTTGCACGTGGAATGTCAAGCATTTCTCTGTATGGACTATGTGTATTCTATATATTAGCCATTTATAGCGCTGTTAAGATTAGATTAAATATTATTGTTATTATAATCCCTATTATTTAGGGATATTAGTTAGGATCTTATTTGGGTTATTTAATATCTTGGGTTTTTATTTCTGTATATATATCCTACTTCTGTACTCATTTAACTTAATCAATTAAGATTATTTCTCTTCAATTTTATATGGCATGAGAGCCTTTTAGCTTTTAGGATTCTAAGATTTTTGAATTTTTTTTTTTTTGGTTTTGGACAGTGAACACAGAGAACATGTGCCACTATAGCAGCCATCGTCTT
>JBAGKO010001859.1:0-12125 GCA_037177275.1 Acacia concinna | reverse complement strand
TCTGAATTACTAATACATGCTCGACAATCTACAACAAACTATTAAGTATGATTTAATATTTGGATAAGCTTTTAGGCTGTTAGACTTTCAAAACCTACTTAAAATTAAGTTGTGTGTGGAGGTGTTTACGGATAAGCTACTTTAGTATATTAAAGTTAAGCTGAATTGAAAGTTTTTTATTAACCTTGACCAGCCCTTGATTTCTCTTATTTCATAAGTGTGTTTAATATTAATTTACGATTTTACATTTGCATGATTTCTAGTATGTCATGGTACTTTGGCGGAAAAAAGAAAGTACTGAATGATACTGAGATTGTTACCTGTACATGCCGTCGAGTGTTTTTGGACTCGATGACTTGCTATTCTTGACAACTCATTTTCCTGTTGAAGGGCGTTGCTTACTGTCATTGGTTCACATTTGCCATTATGTCCTGCATGTTTAGTACAAAAATGTTTGTAAATAACCGATGGGGTTCAAGAGTAATGTATCAATGTATTCAAAGTCTACCATTTTGTTTTGATTGGGGTCTCTGAGGTCTGTTGATGTTATTGGGATTTATGTTCTCAAGACTCCTCCACCTAGCACTGTTGATCCTTATCGGTTTTGGATCATATTTCATGCAAGGACTGGCACGACCTTGCCCTTCATAAACAGGTGTCGATAGTGAGGAATATACCATTACAGAATACAAAGGATAATAACAATGGAAGGGTATCTTGTGTTTGGGTCAGATTCAGACATTGTAATAGTGAAATAAACATACCTTCGAATCTTGTTGCCAAGTTTTCTGACACATTGGAGATGCTCTGTAACACAAGTTGTCTCCTATTCCGTTTGCGTGACAATGTTGACGGTTGTGTACATTGATTAGGAAGCTCCATTTGCATTTGATCAGATGATTCGTCAGGCCTTTCAACTTGGTTGGAGATATCCATCTCAGATATGAATTCATTCACTGATGAAGCCGATAAAGGCTACACCTTTTGTACAAAGACCATGGCCGACTATGCTGGGTACACCGTCTACTTTAGAGGAGGAAGGCTCAGTGACAGCACAAGTTGGAGTAGGACGTTAAGGTTTAAGCTGTTCATAGCACATTCCCTCTTGGTATCCTGAACAGGCCTCTTGACCAAGCGCAGGCAATCGGGTGTGTAAGTTATAAACAGATTCGTGTTGGAACTAAAGAGGACATAGTCTCGTGTTGAACAAAAATTGGATGACCTGGTTAGAAATGATTGATTAAAGTAGGATGCTTGTTTTATTTGTCAGTTGAATCTCCACCGTCAAATTGTGTGCACAACTTACAAAGTCTCAAAACCTATTGGGTCAACGATCCGCGTGATTGGGAAGAGGACGATACCTGAATAGGACAAAGAATGGAGTGTTCCATATATTTAATTTAAAAATACTTGGGAAGAGGACGATAGCTTAACATGACCCAAAAAATATCGCATTTTTATGTTGTAGCAATGTCTCTTTCTCTCTGACAGACGTATGTGCTTTTTTTTTGTATGCTTAAATTAAATGGCAATTTCAAAAGAGGACAAACTTTTTGGGAGGTGCACATTATTTGAACCTGGTTTGGTTTGGCAAATAGTCATTGGAATGGAAGGGAAGGGTCAGTGTCTTTGTGGGTCCTTGTGTTATATAAATGAAGGTGGCCTACGTATTCTCATTATCTTTATACTATCTTCAGGATATTAAGCATTTGTTCAAGACTTGCATAATGGTGTCATAGTTATATCATATATTATAAATCACAATTCATTTTGTCTTTTAAAAAAGACTACAATCGTTTTTCCAAATAAACACTTAAGTTAGCCCAAAAAAATAGTATAGTAATAGTTTTAATAGATAAGTAATTTTCTTAAAAGATTAAATTTATACTTGTCAACTTTTGCTTTATATCCAACTCGCCCTAATTATAAAACCATATAATCAATTACCAAATTCTGAAACAGTTAATAGAATTAGTTATAAAATGTGTATATTAGCTTTTCTGAATGTTATTAGGATTTGTATTAATTAATGTCATTGTTTGTTTATCTTGCCTGTAACTACTTTAAAGCAATGGGTAGTCACTCAGTTATGGGGTTAGGAATGGGTACATGTTATAACTTTCTAATTTCAAATATATTAGATATTGAGAAAACAACTATTACGTTACAGAGTCATTACGTTACATTAAAAGAAACTTTCTAATGGTAACAGAAACGCATGAATATATCGTAGAAATTCCTAATACAAAGTCATTACGTTACATTAAAAGGGGAATAATAGATATAAGTTTCCAAGGGCCTGCTGGAATCTTGACTGGAAGAAAACTATTAAAACGCTAAAATGACGTTGGAATAACTGCTGCCAAAATATATTACGAATATGGTCATATCTTCTCCTGCTTCACTGTTTTCAGAGTTTTGTCTTCAGTTATGGAGGATGGGTTTCTAGATGGAAGAATGGTTTCTTTTTCAGCTGCTTTCTTTTGATTCATCTTCCTCTTACCTTTGGTTGGTGCAGCGGCAACTTGCTGAGAGAGTTTTGTAATCGTAACATCCTCCTCATCAGACAACTTGTCAACGGACTCAACTGTAGGCAAGGATGAACAACGTGATATACCTTGCGATGGGTTAATGAGGATGATCGGATCTGTTGGTGTTACCTGAAAAATAATCATGAGATCTTAGGTGGTAGAAGGAGTTGTGTCCTCAAAAGCTGAAATGTGAAGTAATGAAGGTTGGGAAAAACGTTAAATGCGTCAGTTATTAAATGGAGTTTCGCTATGTGGGTAAGATTGTTAGTGTTCAACCTCAGCTGCTTCCATAAATTCTGGCATTAAGTCCTCACAAATAGTGAACTGGTTGACACTGATGCTGGCGGAGGGGAATCTTTTATTGTAGTCGTTCAACTTGAGCCTCACAAGTAGTGACTTACCAACTGGATCTTCCAAGGCGGCAGGGACATCATAAGCAGCGTCTTCCTAAAATGTAAGTTGGATCTATTATAGCTTGCCAAGACAGACACGGTAAATCAAAGAAAATCAATTATCAAACTATACATACTTTGTCGAGTAGGAGCTTCAGATCAGAAGCCGTCTTGTTAACCAATTGGACGGCAAGCTTATCCCAAAAGACGATACAAACATTTCCTGAGTTATCTTTAACAGTATAACATAACTTTAACCTGCCATAAAATTTGTTATGATCAGCGATTGCGTACATACATAAATGGGTAACAATTCTTTTTTTAGGTGGAAACCCCCTTCGTATTACTTAGGCTCAATGGAATGTGGTTTAGCATGGCACCCATGACATTCAGCATCTGCATTCGAGTCGTCTAAATTTTCTGACTTTGGTTTTGTACCACACTTGGTGCATCCAATATAGTTCCATCCATGCCTTGTCTCCAACTTCACAATTAAACAGCTTATGACAAAGCTATCACCCTATCATTTAATGGTTGCATATGTTAGTGATAACCCAATAGAAGGGAAAGGGAGAAAGGGAAACTATAGATGACGTACAGAGTTCTGAGAACTTATGTCTGAGATTTTGATCCTTGGTTGCCTGTGTAGCGATGAACCTGATGAAAACTGAGTGTTCTGTGATGGCAAAACTTGGCTGCATGCCTCGAGTACTGGGGAAGTAAGGTCCTTTGCACTGTATCAATGTGATATGTGAGATAGTTTAGGCATATAATAGGAAGTACAAGTTTGTCACTCTATAGTAGGTGGTATATGTTGTGCGTAAGATAAATGTATTAACAATGGACATTAGTGATAGAATAGAATTATAAAGAATTTGTGATAATCTAATAATGCACTGGCACACACTATCTATCATGGCAATGTTATTTTGTAGAGTTAATAGGAGGGGAAAGCAGATCGCATGACAAAATTAACATATTAATATGAAAAGTAATATAATTATTAATAATGAAATGATTCGGCAATGTCAATAATTATTCATAATTATTAATTAATGGTCCTTTTTAATAATTATTAATAGTTATATGTACCTGGCCTAATAATAATGCTAATAGTAATAAATGATACTAAAGTTGGAAATACTATTACTGCTAATTTGAATTTCAAGTAGTGTTAGTAATGAGTATTAGTATTAGCATTAGTATATTAACATTAACAATAACAATAACAGTTAACAATTAACAATAACAATGACAATAAAATATTAGTAATTAGTAAATTTAATGATTAGTAATGGTAATAACAGTAAATAGGATTAATACGATAAGTATGGTTATTAATTAGATAATTAGTTATTAGTTATTAGTTAATAAACTACTAAATTTAATAAATAGTAAAGATAATGAGTACCCATAAACAATATTGGCAACATTATTTTGATTTGAGTGTTACTTCTACTTACTTATGCTTCTAATATTAGCATTAAGTGATATATTGATATATTGATGATAAAGGTCAAGAATTCACTGTTATGTTGGAGTGCCTGTTAATTGGTTTTTAGAACGAATGATTGGACCACAGAAGGTTTAACGTATGCATGTCAAGATAATGGAAGGACTGAGGACCTTTCTATATAGTTGAAAACCTCTGGTATTGCTGGATTGAACATCACCCTGGTTGCATTAAAAGAGTTGCCGACTTGAGAATCACCTGAATGTGTAATATTAATGGATTAAACAGTAACAACAGGACAAATAATGGGTAAGTGAAGAAAATGTATTTAAACGAAATATAAAAGAAGGTATATAGAAAATTTGAATGGAAGTCGGATCAGAACTCCCCATCTACCATCTACTGTGAACCCAATCTTTGCAAGATGTAGAATGACGACAACAGGAGCTTCGTTATTGTCTAGCTGAGCGAGGTAAGCGTCGGTTGCACATTGATCGAACAGGACGCATTCAACATCATTTTCACTGACATCATTAACTTCTATCGTCAACATAGAAGAAATAGTGGAAGGGAGAAACAACATAAATATGCAATGTAGCATCAAGGGGATATTAGAAGCAATCAGTTGAACTTACTTTGCATCGGTTAGAACCATCATGAGAATGTTTTTCACACTATCGTCCCTGCCACTGCCACGTTCCTCTAGAGTTCCCATAGACCGCACAAAAGCTATGACGTCTGTAGAAGAGGGCATCAGTATGTGTGTAGAATGTGTGAGAATGTGATATTTCACGTGGACTATCAATTGGCGATACCTATTAACTTGTCAGCACGTTGAACCTGGTCATACTTGATGATCTCCGGAATGGGAATGAAGGAGTAAGAGTACAATGGTATGTCATGGCACTCTTCAGAGATATGTGTGCATGTGGTTATGGTGATTTTGAAGGGGTGGGTCGATGGCTTGTATTGACCAGTATTTCTGGTAACCACAAAGTTTGCCATAAAGTATGTAGACCCCTCTTTAATGTCTTTGAGGAACCTAGTGTGTAGTGATTTGTTGATTGCACTTGCCTGGATCTTGTTGCCCTGGGTGGATCAAATTTTGGCATGAAAGGTTAGTCGAATAAAGTTAAACTCAATATTGAGTTATAGGATAGAAGCAGGTGAAGGTGGACGTTATATGAGAATGGATAAGTAAGTGATGAGAAATAAGTTAAACCTCAGCGTCAATGAGTAGTGTAGACACACAGAACAGATCGGTGGGAGCATTCTTTTGATACACGTTCCATTTTCTGAACACTCGGACATTAACCTTCCATCTGTCCGTGCCATCATGCAAGTCCTTAAGTAGAGATCGGTTAGCCATTGGTGGTTAGAGTTCGTGCAGTGAGAGCAAGTTATGTGTTGTTGAGCGGAGGGTTAATTTAGAGGAATGAAGGAAGGATGTTAACTGTGGAGATGAACTTATAATGGAATAATTTTCGGGTGATTGGAGAGATGATGTTGTGTTGGGGAAGAAGGTCTGTGGTTGGCCAAAAGTTTTGAACTTGGCCACCCAAATGATTTCAGATGGCGTCAGACTATGGGAATACAGTGTGTGGGAGTAGTTTGAAAGAAGGGCCTATTCATTATAGTATGGTGCAGGCAGATCGTAGATATAAGATTCGCAGAATGAGGGAATCCAAAGTGCATGAGAAAAGGTGACGTTGTCTGAGAGGGGACATACGAAGACTACAAGAACGGAAAATCGGGCTAGCAATGTCCACGAAATAGTGTAAGTTGGGAAGTCCATTGTGCATATAATAAATACACATAAGACAATGAAACCTACAAACGTGAAACAAACCTTTCATGCATAAAGATAAACACCCCAACAGACGTGAAAGTAACATGGGTAGCACATGGTGCATATAATAAATGGTTTTTTTGTATCACAACTTTCAAGGATGAGCACTTTCGTAATAGGGGTGTTTTACTTTAAGGAATCTCGACGGGATGAATGATGTTTGCATAATGGATTTGGAATGCATCGATATATATGATCACGAATGACTGTGTTGCAGAAGCAGAGGCATGGCTGATCGACAGTAACAAAATGCACTGAGAGCACATATGAAGAACATGGTCAATGGTGCAGGCATTCTTGAAGACTTAATTTGCATTCAGGAATTGGGTATGCCTTTACTCATGCAAAGTCACCATCATGCATGATGGTGACGTGTGTCCTCTTTCCGTAGCAAAATAGTGTAATGAGGGGATGACCATTGAAATAGGACTTTGACAGCATTAGATGGAGCACCTCATATGGTTTTGAGGTGACAGGTGAAGGGAGAAAGTTGTATATCATCTGGTTACGAAGGAGCATGGCATATGATTTTGGGCATACCTTGATGTGACATGAGCATAACAGGAATTGAAGAAACCGTTTAATTTTTGTAAGGGCTAAAAGTAAAAGTAAGAGAAAAAGGAATCACGCCCTCAACACCGCATAAGTGACTATTGCAATGTTGACATTTGTTAGTTTCTATGGAATAGTCATCATTAGTCATGTTGCTGTATGAAATAATCAGCTTGTTGATTATGCATTAGTTCAACTTTTATGATTTGATACCAGTAGCTTATGTAGTGTGTAAAAAGACCAACTGTTATGATTAGTGCAGAGTTGGGAGTCAGCTTGAAAAAATGATAGCAGTAGCTTGCTGATGATGGAAGAGAATCATAGAGATTTATGTTTTATATATGTCAGAGGCCAGGTACAAGAAAAAGCTGAACTATAAAGGGGACCTTTTAATGTTATTGACCAACAAAAGCTGACTCCAAAAGGAGGACTTTTGCTAAAGACATTAAAAGAATCAAAGACGTTTTTTTGTTTGTAAAACATGAAAATATCTTGATCTGGCAATTAAAAGGTATGGATTGTAAAACATTTTTCTTTTTTATTTAAAAGGAATCAATAATCAAGCAATGTTAACTGTGATGGCATTAAAAACTATTGCAGATGCTTGGTTTATTATCAAATGTTTTGTTGGTCAAAGATTACTTAAAAATAAGCTATGCAATCCATGAGGAGATTGATAAATAATATATATGCCAACTGATTTTCTTTGCTAAAGCAGTTTTTTTCCCCTACATAAAAAGGTACGAAAGACATCAATTAAGTGACACAGACAAAGCAATATCTGGGAATTGGCACAAGAGACTATTTTTTCAGACATTAATCTGAACTCATGTATGGCGACTTAGTTGTAAGAGAGGTATTTTTTCTTACAGTACCTTGATGTGAGATGAGCATAAAAGGAATTGACCAACAAAAAGCTGAAGCATAAGGGGACGTTTTAATGTTTTTGACCAACAAAAGCATGTCTGTAAAAATTGTGGTGCAGTCTGCGACCTGTGATATAATGAAGTTTCACTAATATGGTATGGTAACAGCTGAAAAGTAATGGTGTTTCAATCATCGTAATGGAAAACATCGATAAGCAGTTGACAGAATAGGACAAGACATAAGGAAGGGGCATGTATCATGTTAAAATCGTTCGTACTAGAAGTAATAAATGTGCGTTGGTTGTTGCTGTTGACATGATATATCATATACCAGTCTAACAATGACGTAGTCGTATTTGAACCAAAACAGGAGTTGAAGGGAAACTGGTTCAAATGTTGGACGAAGGTAAGGATGGTCCATCTTCACGTTCAATATTAAGGATGGGTATGTTTTTAACTTTTTATTATATTAGAAGTTACACAATTATTTGAAACACGTCAATTCACGAATCCCTTAATTACAATTGGATTGAATGGCGTCAGACGTGCATGGATCGTGAATTATCGTGCTGGTCTCTTTTAAATGTATTATATATTGAGTGTCGAAACCAGCACAAACAAACCAGGTTGCATATGCAAAATACCATAAACAAATGTCTAGTCTGCAGGCATACTCATGGGTTGATCTACATGGGTTCCTTGGAAGGTGGTCATCTATGGGTGTGAAGACCATCAGAATATATTATGGACCGCTCACTTTTATTGCTGATGTTATGATACAGACGGAGATGCAAGCCGTTTGTCATTTTGATAGCCATGCAATGAATTATGGCGAGCTGGAAGTGGTGCGAGGGTACACCTTAAATAGGGTTCTCACGCATGAGCATAGACCAATACATGTCGGTAGCTGGAGATGGGATGAACACAGATACTTGACACAAAGATGCTTTTATGAGTTGCTTAGGGCAAGGGGATTCACCAACAACTGTTGGGAGGGTGCACGTACTCCAACGTACGACATGCTACATGTGGCCATGCTCGTGCAAGAAGAAGCATTCCTCCGTTTGAAGTTGCAGCATAGAAGCACAGGCTGCCTATACGTTCAAGATTTACGGTCAGAGACGTACATGAAGGTTTTTCCCGACATAGTTGAATGCTTTGAATGTGTAACAAACATCCCAGAAAGACAGTTGACAAACATTGGTACGAACGATGGAATCGGTGCTTGTTTTGACGACGATGGGCACGGTATGGAAGATCTGGTGAACGCACTACCATCAAGCATGGACCTAGGGGCAGCTTTAGGGTTTGTGTCTGAATAGGAGGACCCTGTTAATCCTTATGTGTCCATGATAAAGAGATGCTATGTTTTATTGAGGTTTCATTTACAATGTTAGCTTAACATTGTAACATTTGAGCGAGTATGACCATCGGTGTTTATAGATGCTTTGAAAATAATCGGTGTGAACAATCAAGTGATGAGGATTAATTTAAAGTATAACAAACATTGGTAGGGAATATATGAAGAAGGTAAGCATCACAAGAACAACACCTAACAGCGACTAAATACATTTACAAACGTAGTTTAGAACTATATCTAAAAAGCAAAACAACAAACTAATGGATCGTTTGAAACAGATGGATCCCAAAAAGGGTAGTACAAAAATACAACAACCAATGGAGATTAAACCCGACGACACATGCGCGACTTCACTACCTGCACCTCTCTAATGTTGGGATGATGTATCCTCAGAACTGCGAACTATCAATGTTTTATTAGTGCATGGTGGTGATCAATGATAATGAGGTCCAAGGGTATCCACGTTCGAACTGCGAACTATCACTTGAACATGGTCCCTTACCCTGCAACGTTCCTGAAACAATGTTTCATAAGAAAGTGGGGTTTGAAGATCGAATGAGAAACGGTTAATATGACAAATCAGTACCAGTACGGTCCATACGAGATAGACTTAGACTCAACCTGCAATAAAACTTCCTTGTGGTGTATCCCAAACAGTCTACGCATGCTGTCATTACAATCGTATATAAGAAAACCACTAAAATCTACAAACATTCCAAGGACACAAAGTATGTTGGTACTAATTAAGAGTAACTAATTAGTTAATATAGATGACAGAGTTAGGAGAACAATGGGATGTGGTGAGGAGAAACCCATGCCGCAGAAGAGCATTTAAGGAAAATAACCTGGAGTTAGGTCCGTGAGAAATTCGTTCTGTAGGTTTTCCATCACTGGAGGGGGATTGGGTGTGGTGGAATAGTAAGTAGGGAGGGGTGTGGTTGAATGTTAGGTACAGAATGTTGACAGAAATGGTGATCGTGAATCGTGAAATGGTGAATGAAGACATCAATACAATAGTGAAACTGAAAATGAACTTGAACTGATGGGCGGACATCAGTGCAAGTTATATATGATGTGGCTTCAGCAGAAAGTAGCAGACATGTGGGAAGAGTTTTTTTGAAACTGTGATTTTGAAATTGAATTTGAATTTGAAAGTGGTGGGACCACTCGATGGGCGAAGGTACAGCTATCTCGGCTAAATGGGAGGATGATGTTGACTTCGGCTTTGATGAATAGTAAAAACAGTGTAGAGCCGAGATAGAGCCGTTTTCAGAGGATGGCTTGGCCAAACAGTACTTATATATATATTGATATGATTACCCATAAGAGTAATGGAATTTGCTAGTTTCCGTATCACTTTTCCCTTCGGAAAAATAAAAAAACCCAATTTGGTACATGGTACCTTGGTGTCTTTTAGAAATGCTAACAGACCTTTTTGGTTTTGAAAATTCAAATGGTATTTAAAAGTGTCATTTTCTCTAGAATAAATACTAAAATTTTTTATTTAAAAAAATAGAAAAGTGACTATTACCGTATAAACCTTGTCATTGTTAATGGGACTTTATGTCTCCCGGTCATTGGTTTATTTTGGTTACTGGAAATAATTTTTTATTCATGATAACCATTGATCATACTTGAAATTATGAAAATCATCTTATGATGAGGTATTGAGATATATGATTAGCATGGACGCTTCCCATGGTTAGGTTTTTTCATTCATGATAAATAAACCAATTTGGACTGCAGTGTTTGTGTAGACCTCTGCATTCCCAATAAAATTTTAGTCTTACAGATGGTTTTTTTATGCTTTAAGCCCTTATGGAGGATCTAATACACGGTAGGAAACGGCTATATACAAGGTAGGATTTATTGTGGTTTAGGGCACAAAACCCTTCACAAATCAACTACAAAAAATTCAACACTACTGGCACAATTAATAAATAGAAGAAAACATGGCTTATGAGTTTTTCAGCACTAAACCCTCTAATAAAGGGTCTACACAAAATTGTTTCCAACAAGAGCTTACGTAGTTGATCCACTACTAACCTATGAATAATCAAAATAGATGCCTCATCACCTCAATTGCCAAATGATAATTATGTGTTTGGATTAAATATTGCAATCGGTATTTTTAAAAAAGTAAGATTAGATAAACGTAAGATTGAGTAAAAGTAAGATTAAGTAATTTGATTTATGTTTGGAATAAATATCACAGAAGTTACTTATAAGTTATTTATGTAAAAATAAAACTTTTTTTATTGAAATTTTTTAAAAGTTACTTTTGACAGGAAATTATTGAAAAGGGCATGAATCATATCATATAAATTATATATATATATATATCTAAATATATTGTGATATTTATACTACCTCCAATCTTAATTATAAGACTTAATTGACTCTTTTGGTTTCCTTAATCTCTCCAAAAAAAACTATCTTATAATTAGGATTGAAGGGAGTTTTATTACATGTAAATATAATGTGATATTTATACTACCTCTGGTTTTAATTATAAGATTTCGTTAACTTTTTTGACTTCTTTAATCTCTCTAAAAAAACTCAACTGGATTTTATAATTATGACTTAAGGGAGTTTTATTACAAGTAAATATAGTGTGATATTTATACTGCCTCCAGTTTTAATTTTAAGATCTAGTTGACTCTTTTGACTTACTTAATCTCTCTAAAAAAATCAATTGGGTCTTATAATTAGGACTGGATAGAGTCTTATTACATATAAATATAATGTGATATTTGTACTACTTTCAGTTTTAATTATAAGACCCAATTGACTATTTTGGCTTCCTTAATATCTCTAAAAAAATTAAGTCTTATAATTATGACCAAATAGAGTAAATAATGGCAGAAAATTAAAAAAAAAACACAATCCCCAAACTTGGCAATCCAATCAGATGAAAAGTAACATTTTTGTATTTATAAGCCATTGTACAATTTGCCCAATTGTCCATGTGTGTGTTTGGAATAACTTATAAGTCACTTATTGCGGAATACGAAGTAAGTATGTGAGAGGGGTCTTTCTCGTATCACGCAATAAGTCACTTATAAGTGACTTATTACTGTCATCCAAACACACCCCATATTTTGTTTCCATCGTTGAACTAA
>JBAGKO010001848.1:0-12125 GCA_037177275.1 Acacia concinna | reverse complement strand
ATCTCAAGAGGGATCTTAGAGAGAAAAGGCAAAAGAGTGATATACATCATTTCAAAAGCCAATTTGAGTGAAACACGTGTGACACCAAAAGATTTGAGTGAAACACGTGAGTATAGTTGTAAGGTCTCTTTTTATTTATTTCAAACTTTTCAGGTATCAACATGTACGGTGAAAAAAGAGTTGTAAGGGATCTCCAATTATTACTACAAGAACTCCAAAAGTTTAATGGCGAAGTAGACCATTGGATGGCTAGTCACAACTCCAAGTCAAAAAGAGAATTACAAAGTAAGTTGCATCAGTTGAAACAAGGCTTGATCATCCATGTGGCGTCTTCCAACACTTCGGGTCCTTGTTCGTTCGTGTTCAAGGGTTCAAGTGGATCATAGATCCTTATTTAGCGTTCTTGGGGTAAGCATATTCGATTGATTGTGGGTTCGTGGGATCTTTCCCTTGTGGGTTCGCATCAGTCTGCCTTCAAAAGATTACATGAATGAGTATTTATAAGCCAAGACTCTTGAAAGCAATCTTAATATGAAAACCATAGTTGGTAAGCTAAGCCCAAAAGCCCAATAAGCTATATGAGCCTAAAATGCTAACTAAATAAAATGCACCAAAAATAGTTGCGAAAATACAATAAAAATAGAAAAAATTTCCCTAAAATAAAATTAAACCCTAATAAATGGATAAGAACACCTTCTAGATGCTTCTTGAATTATTTTGGATGTCACTTATGTTCCTCGTCCAAGGCACATGATTGTCACATGATATTTTAAGTGAATTCTTCAATCTGGATTGCACATAGGCCTTGGACATCATCTTCATGGGCTTCTAACAATGTGATCAGCACTCTTTGGCTCTTGTCTGGCAGACTAAGAGATGCCTCTTTCAAATAGTCCAACTCTTTAAGTTCTCTTATCACACAATTCAGAGCCTCCTTCATTACTTTAGTTCTTGCTCTTGTCATTAGGCCTCCAATACCTTATAATGGATCTTTTAGGATACTAGACTTTCCTCCTTTAGTTTGGGCCTCCTTTTGCAAGCCTTGCTCCATTAAAGTTCCATCTTGATTCACATCACCAAGTCATAAGAATAGAGGATCAAGAGATAATGCACCGCTATCTAAGTCATGTCATTAACCTCAAGTTAGCTAATATCAAGATAAAAGGTTTAACAAGAATGCAATGCCCTAATGGTTTCCTCACTAGGTATGTTGTTTACTCTCACCACACAGTATTTGAAGGTTAGTGTTTGCTCTCAATATCCAAATTATCCAATTCTCGTTCCATAGGCTTGGCAATAATCTAAGTTCTCCATCACTAAAAGGGTGACATGTTAACATGGATTACAAGGACTTTTATTGTGATGTGGGAAAGGGGTACAACCAAAGGGTAAGGATAAGATAATGAATGTCAAATTTTTGTTCTTACCCCATGATCGAACTGAAAAGTATTGCCTGAATCGGTCGCCAGATAATTGCACCTAATATGTAGTATAGTGCGAAACCAGTTGTTCTTCTCAAGGAGCTATATATGATATTCCTAAGTAATTACCCTAATTTTAACTAAACTAACTAATTGGTTAAAAGGGGGTTTTCGTTGGTGCAACTAAACTAAACTAAACTATACTAAATCTAATTAAACTAATATTTTTTTTGGGATTTAGTTTTGAAAATATTTTGGTAATTAACTTCTAATGCTAGGGCTAGTCTCTCGATGGTGGATAGTCGGTTATCATTGCTCTTAAAAGATATTGGGGGTTTAATTAATTCTCTAAGTCAATTTTAAAAACCCTAAGCAATCGCTTAGGTCCAACGATTCAATTAATGAAAAACCTCCTAGAATCCTAGGTTGATTAATTCTTAATTAAAATGTCATTTAGGTTCTCTTAAAGTGCTCTTAGATGAATGCATGAAGTAATTCTCGAATTGTCAATCAACAATCCGAGAATTATGCACAAGAGGAAAATTAGTACAATCGTTTTAATTACCAAACACACATAATAAATCTTTAACTTTGATAAATCATAACTCATACATCAACTTTAGCATAAATTCAGATCTCATGATTACAATCATAATCATATATACATCAACCTAACAAAACTTCCTAGATCTAGGAGAATCATTAAGATGAAGAGAAAGATCTAAATAACTTTAACTCTCCTGGTTATAACGTAAGCTCTAACCTTCAATCCATCACTGAGAGGCTAAGGTGTTTAGCCTCTCATGCCTTCGATCATCCCGTTATTGCGATCTGTCTTCGAATCCATGAGATGCAATTGAGGGTTTTGGTGAGGGATTATGGTGGATTATGGTAGGAATGATGGGATTTGGTGGAATTTTGGGTAGTGGAGGTTAGGGTTATGAATTAGGGTTTGGGAATTAGGAGGGATTGGAGAGCTAGGGTTTCTGGCTGTTTACTCTGAAATCTCATGAGTAATCACCATCTCTAATCGTGGTCTAATCTTCCCTATTTATAGTTAATTACAAAACCCTAATTCAAATACTATCTTTTCTGATTACGGACTGAAGTCGCGACTAGGCTTCGTGAATATTACTTCCAGGCTTGACTTGCTCCAGAATGCATCATTTCATTAATACTCTTCAGGTCACGACCTAACAAGTCCAAGTCGCGACTTCGGTAGGAAATTCAGTACTCTCATGTATTTGGGCCTTCAAGCTCCAGTGTCTCCATCTTGGGCTCCCATTTTGGCTCTGGTTTCTCCTTTGCTTGCCTAAAAATATCATCAAAAAAGAACATTTGCCAAGGCAAGTGAAGGATTAAATAAATAAGATAAAAATAATACCATTTTTAGCCATAATTTATCAAAATGCAAAGTATAAACATTTTATCCACAAAGTACAAATACCATGCAATTTGAAGGTGAATGCATGCAATTAAGATATAAAATACCCCAGAAAACCATATAAATATCATGTCTTATCACTCCCCCATACTTGAACCTTTGTACTCCTGGACAAAGACTCGAATCATTCCAAGAAGGTACAAGCACATCAAAGATATCAGCACATCCACAAGGGAATCTTAAGACCTAAACAATCCACACCCTTAGGACAAACAAGAATGATAACATGAATAATGCAAGTGATCAATCTAAGATTTGATTGACCCAAAATGTATGAACACGAGATATTCACTCAAGGTTAAAAGTGTTTAAACTCTTTCCTCTTGTGTTTACACTCATTCATCTCTCCTTACTGGGTTCTTTTTCGCTCAGTATCCAAATAGCAAGCATCCTATCACACGCTTGTAATGACTCTAAGATCTCCACCATGTTGGTGTCTATGTCCAGAATCAAGAGGGCTTTTAAAGCTTGTAATGATGGAATAAGGCTTCATGGAAAACGACTGTGACTAGAACATTACATGCATACTAATCTAATACACCCAAGGTATCCTTTTTTATTGAGTTGTGCTACTAAGGCTTTTTTATTTATGCCTTATTTATTTATTTCTTTCTTCTCTATTCTCTATTTTTTTGACTATTGATCTTAAGGCGTTGTGGGTCTCCTTTTTACGTGACCCTGCATACGGGTGGTGCAGTCTCGGTTACTCAATTACCACAACAGGCACTTCAAGAGGCCTTTGGCTCAACTTATGACTTCTCTTTGACTCAACCGTTTGATGCGACCTTGCATACGGGTGGTGTAACACCGGTTACTAAGCCGAGTCTAAATTTGTCAGCGGAGTTGCCATTATTCCTATCTTTTTTTTCATTTCTTTTTCATTTTTTTAGCACATGAAGGGATACCGAGGAATTCAAAATCAGCATACATACTCTGTAACTTGTCACAGTGTTTATTTAAAGAAAGTGAAGGCTCAAAGGGGTTAAACAAAGGATAATTGTAAATGGCTTGTGTTTGGATAATAAGGGTGTAAAAATGAATGCCTCTATCATCTTCCAATCCACAAACACTCTTGCAATTTTGACCAAGAGTTAAGACAAGTTCTAGAAAATGAAAACTACTGAATATACACTCATTTGTAGATTATCCTTCCAGCAAGGGTTTTTATCTCCTATGTTCATACACCTAGTTTCAATCAACAAAAATTGATCACAACTATTAGATTACTTATCACACAAGTCTGACCACAAGGTGAAGACTAAAAAGACCAAAAGAAATACTCATGGACATCTTGGAATCCCTAAGGTACTCATAAAATCCTAGGGAATCCTTGCCTAAGTTTAAAACTACGAAATTTCAAAAGTGGTATAGTTTTCAAATTAAATTGGGGTATAAAGGTTTTCAAATTATGCATATGTAGCTTTTAAAATAAATCCTTTCATGAAAAATAATTCAAGTCGCGACTTAGAGTTATTCACATCGCGACTGCAATTTTTGCGAGAGCAACTTAGCAAGAAGGGGATGAAGTCGTGACTAGCAACATCTTATGTCGCGACCAAAATTGGCACTCAACTACTCTATTTCAAAAAATCAAGTTCAGGTCGCGACATAATAGAATATATGTCGCGACTGCAAAATAGCCGAGAGCTTCTTCTTACTCAGGTGCAGCTCAAGTCACAACTTATAATCATGATAGTCACGACGTGAGTCTGCAGAAGCCAAAATGCATTGGTTTTTAGCAAGTTTTCCCCAAAAAGTTTTTTAACATTTTCAAAGTCATCCAATATTCAGCATTTCATCATTTCAAAATTAGTTCCAAAACTTTAAAGATTATGATGAATAATTGGATTGTGAGGAAAAATTTGCTATAACTTAAAAATTTTTGAAAAATTTTCTCGTATGTTGCAACACATGAAATGGAGCCACATGTAAAATGAAAAATACCATACACCCTCCCTCACACTTAAATCACACAATGTCCTCATTGTGAGGTGAGAGAATATGAACCACACAAAACAAACATTGATAAAACAAGATATCAACATTTCATTCATATTGATCAATAGTTCATACACCATTCCATGTACAAATAGAGTTTCAACGAAACCAAAGGGAAACTACATAAAAGTAAAACAACTAAACATAAAAAGACTAAAATATCAAAATAAGGCATGTCAAATCAAGCTGTATCTCCTACGCCATCTCCAACAGGCTCCTTGTTGTGTCCTCCATCACCAGCTTGCTCCTCTCCTCCATCTTGAGCAACGGTAGCTCCAGACAACTCACCAGGACCCATAGGAAAATATGTAGAGGTCGGGAACAATACTTACAATTATTGATGCAACATCATGAAAAGTATCATATAATTGTGTTTCATACACAGCCAGGGAGACAAGTTGTATATAACCAAGAGAACTATCCTGCATTGTGAGTGCTACTAAGAGTGTCGTACGGGTTGATCTCATCTGTACAAAGGCTGAGCCTAAGATTTCTTAGCTTACTACCAAATTTAGGGAACATTTAATCTATTTTCATCCACTATGATGAGTTAGCTAAGTGCCGAAGATATTTTCCATCATATATTCTCTGACACAATGCCACCTCAACTCCTTCGCTTTTGCTGCATTTGCAATTGATAAAAAAAATATTGTGAATAAGAGTTTGTTTTAGTGAAAAGAGCTTAAATGACATTGACAACATAAATAAGGAAAAAAATATGATATAAATGGATAGATATATACCAACATTAATAAAAGGGAAAAACAAGTTATAATAAGTATGTTAAATTTTAATAATTCCAAGAAGACTTATTTCGAAGTTTAAAACTTTGTGAAATATGATTAAATTACCTAACCGCCCTTAGTTTTTTTAAAAAAATTAAAAAATCCCTAACCTTTTAAACATCCAAATCAATCCTTTTGTAATTATTAAAATTCAATATACTTATCTATATTTTATCAATTTTGATGGTATTTTATCTTTTTCCCTTAATAAAATTATGTATGACATTATATATTTTTTATTTTCTAGATACAAGTAGCCTTTCATTAAGATATATATGGACTATATGAAAATAATAGGGACACTTGCAGTGAAGTGTCGAACAAGACAATTTATTACTATTGTTATATCGCTTAAGATCACCAAATTATTAATAAATCCCAAGGGAAGATACACGAAAGAAAACTCTCAACCAATTAAAACTATCTCCCAATATGAAAAGAGTATATTCTTTTTGAGACGGAATACAATGTAGGAAGCATGTAATCACTAAAAATAATTTAAATTTATTACTTTTGCTATGATTGTTCTTGTAACGCATTGTGAAAAATGGTCTAAATTTGTTATGTTGTTGTGTATGAAAACATGTTGATAAGCATATAGGTGTAACCCAAATTAAGAAATACTTCCTCCGATCCTAAATGTAAGGCCCTTTTGTAGACATAGAAATAGGCCTTATATTTAGGACTGGAGGGAGTAAGTGATAATTGTGCCAAGCCATACATGTATTGAGGAGATGAGGACACAGATCACTGAAGAAGAAAACTACTCAGAGAAGAGATCCAAATGGATGATGGTCCAAGTAGAGTCCAAAATTCTGTGTCTAACGTAACAGTAGCATCTCCAAATTGAACTCCTTTTACCTCCACAGTTAACCTAACGTTTCTAAGGAAGAAAACAAAATCAATGAGCAACCCAATATCCTTCACATATTTTAATCGCTGCCACTATATAAACTCTCAAACGCAACATAAGCGCTGATATATATACACATGGATTGGATCCAAGCCATTAAAATAATATTTGTGAAATTTGTGTGTATGTAGTATGCTTTTAATGGAGGACTAGGATGTTTTGTGTCTTCCAAATATTGGAGATGTTTCTACATGGAATCATGATTATAATCGCTTGCTTGGCAAGCTTCTATGCATGTAATGAAAACCATTTAGATTTCAAACCAAATTAAATATCTTTTTTTATGTAGCAAGGCAAGCATGACACTTAAAAATTAAATTACTACTCAATTGAATGGTAGGTGAACACCCCTTTGAGCATCCCTCCGGTCCCGTTAAAGACATTCCTTCACACATGTTAGAGGATCCCGACACTAATAGATTTCATTACTTGAGCTATAAGCTGCTTTTAACAATACATCAGCACACATAATAGCTTCCCTATCTCTAGATCCCAGTCACTCAAAACAATGCACCTAATCTCACTGATATCGTTCCATAGTGGATTATCTCGGCCACTGTTTGTAAACAATAACTAGATAGCCTCTAAGGAATCTGAGAACAGTCTTACTCTCTTCAATCCCATTGATTGGCATATTTTCAAACCAACACCAATTGCTCTAACCTTTGTACTAGTAATTAGTGTGAATATAAGATTTTGGTGAAAGCCTGATAGCCATGCTCCTAGATCATCTCTAAAAAATCCACCCCACAGCTTACATCGTAGTATTGGTTGACAGAAGCATCCACATCTACACATACATAACCATTATGAGGCAAAACCCACTTACTGTTAGCTCTATCTCTTATTTGGAAACTAAGATGTTTGAATTTTTCATCTGAAACTCCGTCCATCAGCTGGTATGCTACTCTATTCAAAATGGTTCTCAAACAATCATTGTTGCCTTCAAAAACACATCTACATCAATTTTTCTAGATTAACCATATGGCTAATACAAAAATTCTTCCCCAAAACCACCTAGAGAATTATTTAGACACCATATGAGTCCGCAAATTCCATTTGAGCCAGTCCTGCAAGGTACCACTGAAAAACACTTATACATATAATGGGTTAATTAATTAGAGTCACACTCTCACAGCCTTACAATCTTTAAGTGTATAGATAATTGTTTTCTTATTGTTACATTCAAAAAGACACTCATATGATATAGATTGAATGCATTTAGCTCTAATAGAGTTGGTTAGGATTCTTCCATGAAAAATTTGCCACATAAAGAACTTTTCCCTTTCTGGGATTCCCAAGAACCATACTTTCTACCACACCTTATCGAACTGCCTACTAGATTACTGACAGATTAATTTGTAAGTGGACCAAACTAAAAAATTCCCATACGTTGATTCTCTTCATAAGAATCCATCTCTTACTCTACCGATTAGACACTAAACCATTCTGATTTTTTGAAGAACTCAATAGGGGAGAAAGAAACCCTATGTGTCTATGTTCCAATCTCTACTTGGACTGATATATTGTCTCACATTATCATATAGGTTCAACAAATGAAAGTTTTTGTCCATCAACTCAATGAGAGGTTGGTCTAATGCCGTCCATCTAGGTATTATTATTAGTATCGTCACTTAATGACGTCTTATTCCCTTAACAAATACATCCCAAACTAATATTATGCCTTGCCAAACAACTGATTACACATATTTTTCCTACTTTCAGATACTTCCCTTCACCACAATCATATTTGTCTCTCAAGCATTTTATCCATAAGGCATTGGGTTAGGTAATGAGACCCCAACATAACTTCACGAGAAAAGCTCTATCCTGGCATTGAAGGTCTTTTATCCCCAAGCCCCATTTGGTTTTGTCTTCATTAATGGTATCCTATGCTATCAAATGCAATTTTCTTGCTTTCCCATGCTGATTCCAAATGAAATTCCTGCTAATTTTCTTAATTTCCATAAGCACACCCTTAGGAATGAAGGGGGTTTACATTTGGTAGGCTGGGATTGCAACAAGTATCGATTTGATGAGTATCGTTTTCCCAGTAGTGCTCAAAAGCCTACCATCCCAGTTCGCTAGTTTTTTTTTTGCACCTTATTTATGAGGGGAGCAAATGTCATCTTCACTACCCTTTTATGAAGTAGTGGTACTTCAAGATATTTGCCAAGGTCAGGTGTAAGAGAAATTCCTAACACTTGACTGTAGCTCTCAGTTATACTACTATGCACATTTTGAGACACAAATAGTCTAGTTTTATTGAGGTTAACCCTATACCCCGATACACCACAAAAGTACTACATTATGGCTTTTATTTCATCCATTTGCTCAAAAGATGGCTCACTAAATAGCACTAAATCATCAGCGAAGAATAGATGTGATACATTAGGTCCACGACACCTAAGAGTAATTGGCTTCCGCCTTCCTTCATCCACCTCAAACTAGATGAGATGACTAAGCTTCTCTATGGCAATTACAAACAAATAAGAACTTAGAGGATCACCTTGTTTTAGCCCTCGAGGGTACAAGGGATCCTCAAGGGTAGCCAACCTTACCATGGCGGCAAGGTTTATGGCAAGCCTTACCATAACAGCAAGGTTTTGGAGAAAACCGTGCAAGTTGGCAAGAAGGAGCCCCAGCCTCAAGGGTGAGGTCTAGCCTTGAGGACACGGGCCTTCTACCACAACAACCAGGTTTGGCTCTAACTTTACAGTGGGTGTAAGGCTAAACCAAAACCTTACTGGCTGGCTGAAAAGAGCCACAACCTCGAGGGTGAAGTCCAACCTCGAGGACACAGGCTTCCTGCCACAACAGCTAGGTTTGGCTCTAACCTTGCAGTGGGTGCAAGGCTGGACTAGAACCTTGTTGTTGGTAGGTTGAGTCTCCACCCTTGAGGATGAAGGGTAGTCTCGAGGAAAATGGACTTGGTCACAACATCAAGGTTTGTGAAGAATCTTGTTGTGGCTGTAAAGCTGAACTAGAACCTTACCCTTTAGCTAAGTGTGATCCCACCCTCAAAGGTGAGTAGTAGCCTCGAGGACACGAGTCCCTTCCACAATGGCAAGGTTAGGACAAAACCTTACTATTGGAGCAAGGCTATATTAAAACCTTGTTGTATTGAAAAACAAGGGTAGCCTCGAGGGTGAACTCTAGCCTCGAGTCTAAGACTATTTCTGGCAACCTTACAAGGCAATTTCAAAACCTAGCTGTCTATTTCAAAACCTTGCAAGTAAGTCAATCCTCGAGGGTGGTAAGTAATTCTCACTGAATATTTTCATATGCTTTGAATTACTCTTTATCAAAAACCCGAATCCTCAAGGATTGATTTTAACCTCAAAGGTGCAAGCATACTATAAACTATGATTTCCAAAGAGTAACCTTGAGGTAAGATTTGTTCCTCAAGGGTTTTATCTAGATGTGCTTGCAATCTCAAAGATAATTCACATCCTCAAGGTAATTTCAACTTATAAAATTCTTAAGGATACATTCTTCTAAAAACTTCATGTGTTAATTTCTGACTAAATCTTCGAGCCTACTTATTTCTAAAGATCACCTCGAGAATGACTTCAAACCTCAAGGAAATTTCAAATATCAAATTTCCAGAAAAACATATCATCGTAGCGTAAACCTTTCAATAATTTAAGATTCAATTATATTGATACCCACTTGTTTCTAATATTTGCTAATGATCTATATTATGTCTAAGAACATGTTAAGACTCATTTCAAGTAGTTTCAAGCACAAATCAACCGGTGTGGTGAATGTGTCAGACGCATTAAATCCTCACCCACCTTCCTTCTACAACCTCAACGGCTCTATTTATGACCAAGAAGGAAAATTCTTTGTGCCTCAACAAAAATTAACTAAAGGAATGATGAGATATCAACGGCTATAAACCGAACTCTAATTGACATAAATTCCTTGGGCACTATATATACAAGAACATTAATGACGGCAACAACTAACGATTTGAGTTAAATGTGTTGCATTCAATTCTATTATGTTCTTCAATGTTTATTATTCAACTCTATTGGGAGAGTATTTATTGTCTTCCACAATCATTTGTGAGTAGCTCAAAGTTAAGATACTTTGAGTGGGGACTTGGATTGTATCTTGTAAGGAGGAGTGATCTCTTAAAGAGTCAATTGAGTCTGTACTGTGGTGCCAAGAGCCCGTTGAAATCTTAAGGATTATTGGAACTCAATGTGGAATAAGAACTAGCAATAGGTCGTGAGTTTGACCAAACCAGTATACATGTTTATGTCTTGAGTTTCCAAGAAAAATTTTAAACACCCAATTCACTTCTTCTTGGGTGAAAAGCTTGCTCTTACATTTGGTATCAGAGCTAGGCTTCTCATTAAAAGTTTAACCACCTGAGAAGAATTTAATGGCAAGCTTAGGTGAAAGTATTCTTTTCGATGGAGCATCTATCACAAGGCCACCAGGTTTTAATGGAGAACATTACGCATTTTGGAAAGCAAAATTCATAGTATTTGTAATGGCAACTGAATATGGTGGGTGTGATTGAAAGTGACAACTATGTTTCTATGAAGGTAGAAGGTGAAACGAGAGTGAAAAAGAAGCCTGCAGAGTTCGATGAGGAAGATAGAAGACTAGTCACTCTCAACAGTAAGGCTATCCTCATGATTCAAAGCGCTATAAGTTAGAAGGAGTATTTTCGAATCTGTAATCTTTCAATGGCTAAAGAAATATAGGATGCTTTAGAGATTGCTCATGAAGGAACCACAGATATCAAAGAAAACAAAATCAACACTCTTACCACAGAGTTTGATTTACTTAGAATGAAGTCTGGAGAAAGCATTGTTGAATTTGAATTGAGATATATTCATCTTATCAATCAAATAGCTGCTTTGGGAAAGACCTATGAACAAGGTGTTCAAGTAAGAAAGATTCTCAACATTCTCACTAGTGATCGGGAAGAAAAGGTCACGGCTATTGAAGAAGCTCAAGGGGAATCCATGAGGTCAGTAGCTACTCTATTTGGAAGTTTGTCTAAGTATGAAGGCAAACAAAAATTCAAAAAGGAGATCTCTGAATTAACTGAGAAAAGAAAGAAGGGATTTGCTCTCAACGTAGTAAAAGAAGATGAAACAGATGAAGATGATGAGATTGATGATGAAGAAATGAGAATGATTGTAAGAAGATTTAAGAAGTTCTATCGAAAGGGCTCAGGATTCAAAAGGTTTCAAAAATGTGACTCAAGCCAGAGGAAAGAAAAGGATCAAATCATATGCTATGAGTGTAAGAAACCTGGACACATCAAAGCCAAATGCCTTGATCTTCCTAAGGAGAAGAAGAAGAAGAAGTTCAAAAAGAAGAAAGCATATGTGAGTTCAATATAGGGAGATAGCTCATTGGATGAAGCAAGTGAAGCTGAGGAAGAAGCCAATATTTGTCTTGTTGCTCACAATAAAGAATCAGACTCCGATGAGGTAACCTCTCTAGATGAACTTCAAATAGAATATAATGATTTACATTCTAAATTTGTTAAAGTTGTGAAAGAGCTGGTTATTTATAAGAAAAAGGTTAAAGAGCTT
>JBAGKO010001831.1:0-12126 GCA_037177275.1 Acacia concinna | reverse complement strand
ATTCAATCCATAATCAGTAATATCATGCATTTTGAGAGTAAATGTGTACAATTTCCATATAAAATACCCCAGAAATCGATATAAATAATGTGTCAGATCATGGATGATGTGCAATTTCTGTCTCAACTCCTCTCCAAGAAGCTCGCCGGCGACGGAAGAGATGGTGGAGATGAGTTACAAGTTGCTGGCGAGATTGGTGGATGATAGTGATGAAGGTGAATATGCGATGGTCTCTAGGAGTGATGAAGGTGATCCTCCAGAATGAGTGATTCATGGTGTGTTGAATGATTCCTCCCCATGTTGCTCGTGTCTTTGTTTTTGTATTTGCCAAACCGGGTCGAGTCAGAGAATGGATCATGGGTATAGATCATGGATCTGGACTTGGAACTACATTTTGGTTCCTCAATTCTTAAATGCTCACTCTTGCATTTTGGTCTTTCTTTTATCCTCATTTCCTCCAAAATTCCTACAAGGAATTTGCAACAATTTGTAATACCAAATATCCACAATTTAAATGCAAAAGAGAATGACAATTATGCACAGTTTAAGCCAAAATTCATGTTTTCCAAATTAATTCAACATAATTCCAATTGATTCATTTTAATATATTTAAAGCACAATTTAATCCATAAAAGCCCTCTAAATTATATGGTAAAAATATAGATTATCACCTGCAACACTTGGCCTGGACACAAATGAAAAAACGCAGTGATGATAACAACTTGAGAAATTATGCAACACGCAATTTTCTTCTTTTCTTGCCCCCACATCTTTATTTTGTGGCACAATAAATAGTATGGTTATCTGTGCCGTCCTTGATAACTTTTTTTATGGTTAGACGACTTAGAACAAGTTTAGATCTCGATGAGTCAAGTATATTTAAATCTAAGCATATAAATCTATTGATTATAAGAAAATCACATACAACCAACGGGAAATGACTTTTAAAGGCCTGCGAGATCAACATCTAGCAGTTAAGAACTATAAATTCTTTCAGTACTACACTTTAAGGCCAACCAAAAAAGTACTAATCTTTAATATTTCTAGCCTTCAACTTTGATGTTTTCATATCTCTTGTTTTATATTTTTGTCACACATTTTCAAATATTTCCATACTCATCTGTAATGTTATTAATATTCATCTTTCATGTTTTCATTATTTTTTATTTTTTAGTATTGAAAATATTAAAAATAAGTATAGAAAATATTGAAGATGAGCATATTGACAAATCAACTTAAGAAAATTTAAATCCAACCACAAGGATCTTGCTCCGTTTTTTTTCCCCCTATTTTCAAAAGTTGTTGTTCTCAGTTGTAATGTCTTAAGAGATTTTTTAATTGTCATTTGCCCTAATTGGGTTGATATTCAAAATTGACATGATTGTACAGAAAAAAGTCAAAAAACCTCAAACATTTTTTAAACATTGAAAAAATGAAAAAAAAATCAATCAAAATATAACTGACTCTTTTTTTTCTTTTTCACTATCACTTACAAAGGAATTTTGGTTTTTTTAATTTATGTAGCGTTTTAAAATTACAAAGCAATATTATTTTCTACTGTTCGAGTATTCTTAACTATATATACACTAAAAGGAGTAAGAGAAACCATTATAGAGAGATTAAATACAACAAATTAAACGTGTAAATATCAGGAAATAAATTTAAATAGAATTCATATATACTATTTGTGTTTCATAATTTGTGTCTTTGAAACCCTAAAGGCACAAAAAAAAATCTTACTGTGACTATCGATCAAGAAACTGATCACCTGAATTTGGAAAATCATGAAGTTTGCTGCAGTCGTGCAAGTTTGCTGAAGTTATCTGATCCAGAAAAGAAGCTTGATGAAGTTGGGAAAATCCTACCGTTCAATCACTCAATCAACCAACTAAAATGCGCCACGTCTTCTTGCATGATTGGATACACGCGTGAGATGGAAAATAGTTTCCATGCATATTTCTTTTGTAATTCTGTTTTGTTGAACTAGCTTGTGCTCCCCCACGGGAAGCTTGTTCATGTTGGCATATATTTTATTTTTTTGATAGTTTTTCTACTGGAAACTCATTTGATACTTTCAAAGTTATATTTATTATTATTTTTTGTTTGCATGTAATAAATTTGATAAAATTGATTATTATTTTAACCATGAATAACTACAACTACAATGTAATTAATTACAACGTCAAATTCTTTAAAATTATTGAAATTGATAAAAGTCAATGGGATGTGCTTCCGTATGCCTTGTATGGATATTGATAAAATTCATTGCTCAAGCTCTTTCTTTTCTCCAACATCAGATTGCCTAACTGCTTTTTGGAGCATATTCAAAAGATGATCAAATATGAATCAAATATACGTCCCATCTTTTTAGGCATTTCCCAGGTCATTAAAATAAGTTATTGTTATTATAACATAATCTATCATGTTTAATTATAATGTATATCATTATTGTCGTGCCAAAACAAAAAAAACAAAAAGAGTATCATGTATCATTGATTATAACACATTCGAGTATTGTACTAAGCAATCATATTGATGTGTTTCTCTCTTTGTTTATTTCCTTAATCTTAACCTTTTCCCCATTGCTTAGATATCATCTATCAAGGTAAAAAAATTCTCACACTAATTAATAATCTGCAATTACAACAATGATGCATTATCTCTAATGACATTGAGGTGACCATGATGTATTTTGCTAGGACAGTGCTAGAATTTGACAGTGTTCCATTATTTTCCATCTGACCAAAAAGCAAAAATTTCATTATTTTCAATCAATCTACACTTTATACTGTAAGAAAAGCAAATAAGTAAATATGACTTTAGTTATTAAATCAAAATAATAAAAAAAGAAGCATAATACTCTAATAAACTAAACAACTATTTTTTTCAACTAAGGTCGATTCATATCTCCTCTTTTTGTGAAGTTAGCATTGTTGAGCTTGGAGATGATAATCTCCCCATTATTCAATTCAAATGTCTTGCAAATATTACAATGCCTTTATCTTTTTGACCAACGACCAATATTTGCTATGCTCCCACGGTTTCTTTGTTTTGTAGGCAACCCACTCATTGCACTTGAAACTGAAATGGCTATACAAAAGCTGCTAAAAGCCTAGCAACCTTATGGCAGTGCTAGTACTGATAGTTGACTACTACATAAAGCTACAACTAACATGCATGACACAAATATGGAATTGTTGTTCTTCGAGTAATGGTTATCCAATGATATTTTGAATATCCTTCAATGGTTAGATAACATGAGTGAAAATAGCTCACAATCTGAAAACCAGGGACAATCAAAAACAATTCTGGTGACTACTTCTTTAAAGATAGTATATACTTAATAGTGGTGGTGTTTTGTATCAAAATGAAACAAACATACTCACTGGCACCCCTTTTACCATTTCAAAATAAGTTAAAAGAACTTGATAGCACCGTTATACCTGACTAAGGAGAAATTAATAATGAACAACATTAAAACCATTTAATATTAAAATTAAAAAAATTTATATTAACAGAAACAAACAATTGAAAACCACAACATATGAAAGCATCCTCTTCAAAGCCATAGTCAACAAAAAGAACAAACTCTTGTGGAGCCCAAAAAGATGCAGATAATCAGATTTTTTTTAAAAAAAAAAATTAATTCTGCTTAGCAACAAAGCTTGTCATCAATCAAGCTCTTTAGGACTTTGTGCATAAAAACACAAGATCAATTTACTCCTGGTGTGGGAAAATTTTGCATTATATGCACAATAACATTAGCTATACCTATATCATTGTCAGTATAGAGTTCAAAGTGAGCTTCAATGGATGCAAATATATTAATGCGATGGATGGAAATATTGATGACATAAGCAAGTCTGATGTGAGCTGCAAAGATGGAAGTGTTTATAAAGATGGGGTAAAGGCACACAGTTTATGAATATTGAAAATATATATGCTCCCTTGAACATTACTATAGTTTAAAGTATCCTATAGATGTGTTCTTTATTGATGATTTTCCATCTTCACATTCAAAAAATCATAATGTCAGATGAACAATGTTAACTAAATTAAATACAGAAAATTTTAAGATGTGTCAAGTGGAAGGCTCTTTTTCACATCATTTAATGTGCTCATCTGCCAAAACCCCCAATATTGGATAATTGTTAGAAGATGCCTTTTGAACCAAATTTTTTTACAGTGCTACTATCCATAATGGGTAGATGCTCAGGGTTCCTTTTCTAAACATATGTCTGTGAAAACATTATTTTAGTATTTTACACTTTAGAAGTCCCACATCCATTCTCCTTTATAATCCTATATTACTCATCTTATCACACAAACCAGTAAAAATGATGGTGCTACATCTAATTTAACTTTTGCTTCCCTTTCAATTCCAGGAAACTAATGATCTTACAACCTCAAACTACTCTCCTAAAGAACGGTTATATTACTAACAAAAAAGTAAATAAACAAAATGATCATTGGAGGTAGCGGTATTGTACATGTAATAATGTGTCAAGGATATGCAATGTGTAATAAAAAGCAGGACTTCATTTCCATACCTTCTACAAGATTCATTTAACAGAATGCAACCATTACAAACAACTTGGTAATGGAAACTTTTCTTCAAATACCTAATACCTCAACATATTTCCCACCAAATACACAGTGGAATTTGGCATTGTTTTTATCCTCACACCCCTCCCTTTCATCTATGTGGGCCAATGAGATAAGGAACATTGAAAGTATTGATGCAAATTATTGCATTTATGATTTACAGGATATTCCAAAAACAACTGGTGATCTCTCATTATTTTATTTTGCACAAGTGTGCCATCCATACAATTTGAATGACAAACGAAAGAGTAAGATTGATGAATGATGATTGGAGAAAAAAGGTTGACGGATAATGACAGAGACACGTACTGTTGTCACTACATCAAATATAAAAGAAGAGATATATTCTTGAATAGGTGACATTACTTGGTTTAGAGAAAACAATCAAAACATTCAACTTTTTTTTTTTTGTAAACCCCCAAAACATCATTTACAAATAAATCCTAAGTTTGAAGAAGAATTTCTCACCTCCAAATATTTTGCTTGTCTCTCCATCTCAGCCATATACTCTTTCTTTCTCGCTCTGAATCTATTGTAGAAAGTTTATTTGAAATGGTTTTGTAGACTTAAAAGATGGGGTTCTAACAAAATCATCGCAACAAAGTACTCATCTTGATCGGATGTGAAGAAATTGCTTGGTCTTCACTATGAGCACTGAAGCAGTCACCACCTTCGGTGGATTTGGTATTCATTAAGGTTGTCACCACTTGATTGTTAAGAAATTTCTTGGTCTACTCTTGAACTAAATTGTAGATGGAAAAGGAAGCAAATCTCAACCCAATTTAAACCAGCAAAAGAGAAAAGGCACTATTGAACTCAATCGAAATTGGAAAAGGAAACAAATCCTAGCCCAAAATTATATCAAGACAAGAGAAAAGGCGAAGAAAGAAGGTGTCCACGTCTCAGAAAACAAAAAGACATACTGCAAAAGTAGGAGCCATAGTGAACCACATTTGAAATCCAAAGCCTTTGTTCAAAAGAAGATGAAGAGTGAGGTAGGAAGCAAGAACAATGAACCAGACAGATGAAGAATGGAATGTTGGAAAGAGAAAATTTGTTTATGGATGAGAATGCTCTAAGAATCCACTCCTACCGTACAAAAGTCTAGGATTTGAATTCTGAACTTGAACTTGGTCTAATCAAATTTTTGTTGCCTCTTATCCTTTCCCTTGACGTATCACGAATGGGACATTTCTAACAAATAGGCGCAAAAAAAAAAAATTAAATTGTATGAAGGACTCATTAAGCAAAACCCACACCCCATCCTTGGGGGGAAAAAAAAAAGATTTGATTGAATCGTGCAAAGAAAAATAGGATAGGAGAGAACATGTTCGGCTCTCTCTCTCCAACCCACCTCCATTATCTTCAATTCTTCTTCACGTTCTCAAGATTGGCTTAAATGTGTGTTTATCTATATACATATAATGAATTTTTCAGTCTTCTTTCCTTTGTACATTATGAAACCTAGCACGAAAACTGATAGGAGGTAATGCCGAGTTTAATGTGTTTTTTTCAAAGTGGGATTTTAAAATCGGAAAGTGTCAAATTTTTATATAGAGAAAACTTATATCCCCTTCGGTCCTAATTATAAGACCCAATTGACTATTTTAGAAAATCTTAAGAAAGCTAATTACATTACTTTAAAGTATTAAAATTTATCGTTATTTTTCAAACTATTTTATTTGACTTATAAATTAATATGTAATATAACAAAATACAACATATGATATGTTGAAGTAATTTCTTTTACTTCCTTAACTTCTCTATAAATAACTATTAACTTTAAAATTGATTTAAGAATTTTAAATTATTTGTAAGCTATATATTTCAATAATATATTTAATTTTAAACCCTATATAATACAAGATTTGGGGAGAAAATAAATATTAGTAGATATTATGGGATTTTATTGTCAAAACAAACTTCACTAATAATTATTAGGTTGAAAAATAATTATTTTGAAAAATGACAGTATTACTATTAAATAGTGGGAGAAAAACACAAATTGAGGGGATCTTGAGAATTACTCCTCTAATCCTATATATAAGGTACTTCTGACATTTTTCATATAGACGAAAGAAAACTTTAAATCTCATTAATTCTGCTATAAAATTTCACAATTATTTAACTCTACCTTTATTTAATATATGTAATACTAAATGAAAACAAATTTAACACAATAATAAATTAATGATGAAATTGTACATTCACATCAACACTTTAATGGGTGCCTTATAAATAAAAGAAAAAAAATTCTTCTCTCTCTACCCTATATAGGATTAGAGGAGTATGTTTTTAGTCCAACATGTGACTCTTGTGGCAATCACGAATCTCCATGCACTCCTTATTAGCCAAAATCTTCAAGTTATGGCTCACATGAAGCCCTAGACATGAGTAAAAGAATAAAAAAAAATGGAGAGTTGGCTTGTGAATAGTGTTTTGTGAAAGGAGCCAATAATAAACCACATAAGAGATGGCTTGGGAAAGAGTTATTATATATATATGATGATTGATTGATTGATATTGATATTGATATTGATATTGATGATGATATTGATATTGATATTGATATTGATAGTAACTACTCCCTCTATCCCAAATTATAAGATACATTTACTGAATCTTTTAGGTTGAAATGACAGTTAAAAATAACAAGTATGCCATGATTGCCAATCCCTTTTACTAATTAAAAATATCCTTAATAATAATGAGATCTGGAATAAGAGAAAAAACACCCTTATTAAAGCCCTATGCTCCCTCTCCCCCTCTATTCTCTCATTAGGAATAATAATTTTATGGTCAACATTAGCATTAATATATTGGTATTAAATAAGGGCCAAACTAAAAAAACAATGAAAACATAAGTGTTATATATATTGTCATATTTAGATGGATGTCCAAGAGCCTTCCAAGGGTGTCTTTTGAGGTTCTCCAATTAAATCAAAATAACCTACAAATGAATAGCCTCTTGGGAGTTTCTTATGATTATTACACATAACCTCCCATTGCAACATATTCCACAATTATGTATATTTATTCTCTTGTGTAACTCTTGAAATGTAAATTAAGGTCTTATGGCCTATAAATAGTGTGTATGTACCAAGTGATAGTGAGCTTAAGATGAATAAGAATCATCACTTCCTTTTCTCTCCAATTCTCTCTTGTGTATCTCCATCTCTCTCACCTTTAATCTCTTATATTTTCCTAATTTTATAATAGTATATATGTTATTAGCTAGTGATATAATAAACTTACTTATTGAATACCTTGATTATATATGGTCGATTCTTTAAAACCTTGTGTAGTGGTTTAAAGTACTAAATCATTTGCTTAAAGGGATTTATCATAGTAAGCATCCAATAACTGCTGTATATATATGAACAAATTCAAAAACGCAAATAAGAAAACATATATACATGCAAATATACGGAAAAAAAAACTATATGTACGTAGTTACCCTTGGCAGTATGGCGCTAAGAAAATATTGTCCTTGTTATCCAATGCTCTTATGATGATAATATCTGCCAATTCCTTCGCTTTTGTCTCCATAAGTTCGCACTTAGTGGCCTCTACGTTAACCACACTGGAGTACCCATTGTGATTTAAGAAGAATAATGTGTCTTAGAGGTTTTAGCTGTCCACTAACTCTTTATAAAGGTACCTAATAGCAAAGAAAAACAATTGTGTTAACTGTAGCATATATATAAATGTTGATCCTCAGTGGAAGACATACCAGTTATAAAGGCCAACTGAAGCAGAGGAAGCCATACTGATTGTGAGGACTTCATTCACCAAACCTTGAGTGACAACCTCAGCAACGCCTCTTGTAGCGTACAACCCTTCCTTAAATGTGATCATTTTCATGTACTTGTGCCTTAAAGGGTCTTCATCAGTGATAATGCTATCTTGTAACCTTAAGGCTGTTTGGTAGGTGCTAGAAATAGGTAGCGGAGGTAGAAGAACATAAACTTACACAGGCGATGCATGCAAAGGCTTAGTTAAGGATGGAGCCACAAAGGGTCCATTGAAGGTGCTGCCAAGGTCATCTACTTTGGCATGTTAGACATTGAACTAATGCCGGACTAAACTCCTAAGTTTCTCTTCCTCTTTATCGACTCAACAAACAACATAAGTTAGTAACATCATAGTATATATAAACAAGAAACAAAAAAAAATGTAAACCTTTGGTTTCATATTTTTTGTAGTGATAGTGATGAGGTGCTCTGGCCATGCAACAAAGCCCTCTACTCTTCCTTCCATAGTAGTGTCATGTGTTGTAGGAACTGGGAGGATGTTGGCAAGTTCGAGTGTGTATGCAATGCTACCTTAATATTTGTCTCACCCTGAACCAATAGAACAAAACAATAAGTTTAGATAAATGAAAATTACATATTTAAAGCAAATGCTACCTCAGGTAAACTTTGTGAGGGGATTGATGTGTATCTATCTTTGGTACTTAGGGTATGGTGTGTCACACCCAGCTGCCTCTCCACTTTGTCTTGGATGACATATTGATTCATTATCTCTTGTTGTGCTAAAATCTGCCTCTAGAGATTCTTGGTTATAGCCCCTCAGTAATGCAATTTCATCATGTTGCTTAGTTGGCTTTTTTCAATTTCCAAGGTTCTTTTTGCCAACTCCATAACCGACACCTTTATACCAACCATCATGGTTAGGGCCTAGAGCAATCTTCGATACATTCTCATTATCCAGACACTGGCCTTTCTAAAATTATTGACTTAAGATATCCTATAAGAACATTCAAATACACTTCATAAGCACATTATTGTTAAGGATGCCTGTAAAACTATAGGTACATTATTATTAAATCAAAACCAACACCACTTACCAATTTTGTTGCAATCTCCTGAACACGAAGGTTTACAATTTTGCCTTCTTTGTCTTGCCTTGCGGCAACACACAACTCTAAACGGTAGATGGTCAAATCTGAAGAAGACCCCCTCTACTCTAATATCTCTTGCTCGATGTTAGTGTACCCCTTACAACCCCTATAGTAGGGGTAATCATTCTTCTTCACCTTCTCATAGTTTATTGTGCTTAATGATTGCACCATATTTTAATAAGACATTTCATGCTATATTTGAACATTTGATCACAATTTTTGGACTTAAATTCCATTTATGATGATTAATTTGAATTAAAGATGATTGTGTGAAAAATTATCTTAAACAAGCAGATGATTTACTTAGAATATAAATTGCTACATAATTTTGGTTTGCATTGTAGGTTATTTTAAGAAAGTCGGAGCTAAAAATTATTAAGGAAAAAAATCAGTATTTTGCTACCAGATTCCATGGAAATTCATATTAGGAAACTATGATCTTTTGGAAAGAAAAATGCTTCAACTTGGAGGGTAAGTTTTGACAAAAATTTGGAAATAAAAGGAAGGAGCTTATGCATCCCTTGAAAAAAAGGGGGATGACCTTGAAAGAGAGAGAGAGAGAGATGAATAAGGAGGGAGGAGGAGGAGAACATCACCACCACCGTTGCCGGAATCGTCACTATCGCATCTTTGTCAATTGTTCTCTCCTCCTCTCTCTCCTTTCATAGTCTTGTCCCTATATTCTAGTCGATCTCTACATCCATAATGGCTATGTTTTGTTGTTCTTTAGTAATAGAAAGGAGTTTCATGTATGGTTAAGCTTCCAATTCTTGAGGGTTAGGAATATTGGCTTGAATTCTAAAGTTTCAATGGGTAGTTTTCCTTAATCTCAATTCTTTTATGAATTTCCTATTGTTATTGTAATTCTTAGATAAGACTAAAGGTAGTTTTAGTAGGATTTTATTGTGAGTTATTTGGACTCCATATTGTTGAGCTAAGATTGTTTATTTTGTGATTGGATTTGGATTATTGCAATTTGATGATTTTCAATTAAATATTTCCTATTAATGCATTGAAACTATACTTTCTATGTTATTACTAGTTTGTGTAGTTAATTTGAATTAATTTGAATATTGCGATCATGCATTCATATCAGAGGAAACAATTGCATTAATTTGATCCATTTCACACATAAAGTGGTTTTCTAATAATATTCCTAAACAATAGCTATGAATGATATTGTAGGAGTAGTTATTGATTAGGAGTGTTAGACCTAATGTGATTATTTGGGATTTTTAATTAAGATTTAATGAATTTTGACTCCCATATTATTAGTGAACTATGAAAGACATTGAACCAATTTCTCAAGAGATTCATTTCATTCATATTCCATTCCATTATTATTTAAAAAATATCAAAAATAATACTTTCGGATTTTAATTAAATTGAAATTTTCTTTTAATTATTATTTTGAAAATCCCAAAACTAATTTTTCCTTATTTTTATTGCATTAACATGACATTTAGATTACTTAGGAATCAATAAAATGCTTCTCGATAAGAGAGAATAATCCTAAGTTTGCCTATAAGTAATTCATAATTAATTTTTTATTATAGACCCCAAGGTTAATGATAAAAAGTCATCATCACAGTTTAATTGTGTTGTAATTGGTTGCATTTACAATTCTTTAAAAAAAATAGGTGGTTTTTTTTTTATTCGGGGAATCTTGGATGTTAGTCTAGGAATATAATAAATTCAAAACAGTTAGGTGCAAATTGAAACAGAGGAGTAGGAAGTGTGATTGTTGTTAAGCATGTAGTTTCTTCTCTCTCTGTCTCTCTCAGAATATCATTTAGATCCTAATCAAGGCAAATAAAATATTGACATATCTTATCATTTGTTAATAATAGTTGTTTTGCTTGTCAATAATAGCTCTTTCCTTGTCAATTATAACTTTTTTAGTATTATTTCCTTTTGTTAGGATTTGAATGATATTCTCTTTTTTAATTAAGGCTTGAGTGTCACTGGAAAAATACTTTATTATTTATTTAGATTGAGAGAAAATTTGAGAAAAATATATTAGGAGGGAAACTCCTACAAATAATAATTTTTTTTATCATTTTTAGAAGTTTTCATTCCTAACATTTCTTTCTCTCTATTTTCTCTTCACTTTTCATAAGGTTAGGGTGTGTGATTAGATGCACCATAACCAACCCTATTGTAATTGGTTGCATTTAAACTTCTTTAGAAAATAATAGGAGGGTTCTTTTTTTTCTAGGTAATCTTGGATGTTAGTCGAGGAATATAATAAAAAATTCAAAACAGTGAGGTGCAAAGTGAAACAGGGGAGGAGGAAGTGTGATTGTTCCTAAGCATGTAGTGTCTTCTTTTTTTTGGGAACAAGCAATCAAAACTTAAATAATGTTCCCATCAATCTTGAAAATTCATTTTCTAAAGAGGCCATTCTCAAATGCCAAAGGTAACGTTCCACTAAATGTGCTACAACTTGTTGATTGATTTCCACAAAGTAATTTAAAACACACACACATGCAACTCATCTTTCACTCCAAGGCTTGAATCCTGTAACATCCCAATTTTTTAGGTAAATTCTTCAAGTTATAATAAGATAAAATCTTATTATTTTATGTGCAATTTTGGGGTGAATTTATGAAGAATGA
>JBAGKO010001783.1:0-12130 GCA_037177275.1 Acacia concinna | reverse complement strand
TGAAGGCTAGTGGGTAGGATATAGGTGGCAGGCCAGACACCTAATAACAGTAGAAAATTATTTTTTTTAGAAAAAAAGGACACAAACAAGAACTAGTTCTTTGTATTTCTAAATTTCACTTTATTAAGAATGAGTGACCATGTTCTTTTTGGTATGTACTTCTTTTGGTACCATGAAATATAAAGAAAGACATTGAATTTTGTAGACAAAGTTAAAAGCTTATGATGTTCAATAAAATTGATTTTCTATGAAGTATATAACATAGTACTTCTTTATAGGATAATAAACTCCAAAAGTTATTTCTATATATCATCACACAATGTTCATATAGACGAAATCACATACTTAGAAGAGAATAATAGAGTTCAAATTAAAATGTTTAGATATTATACTTCACATGTATTAATATATAACACAATACACTTACAATTTTAGGCACCTATTTGATCTTTCAACTTGTTCAATCTAATACTGTTTAAAAATAAAATGAATAGTAACATTATAGTTAGTAAGAGCAACATAAATAGGGTTAAGGTGCAAATCTGCCTTGGAAGTATCCGAGTAGGAGCGTATTTGCCCTGAAAGTTTTTTTTGGCTCGATTCCGCCCTGGAAGTTTCAAAAGTGGGCAAATTTGTCCTTGCCGTTAGTTGACCGTTAGTTGATCAAATATGTTAAGCTAACAGTCCACAGGTCATCCACTGTAATTTTGCTAAGTTGATAATTTATCCCATAAATTTTAAATCTAACTTTTAAAAAAGATGAATTTTAAATCTGGGACAAATTTTCACTTTAGCAAAAATAAATTAGATGACATGTGTACTGCCAGTTCAACATTTTAGTCAACTAACGATCAAAATTAATGGATTTAAAAATTCCAAGACAAATTGTCACTTTAACAAAAAATAAAGTAGATGACATGTGGACTGCCAGCTAACATATTTGGTCAACTAACGGTCAACTAAAGCCAGGGGCAAATTTGCCTACTTTTGAAACTTCCAGAGTGGAATTGAGTCAAAAAAAACTTCTAGGGCAAATACGCTCCTACGGGGATACTTCCAGGGCAGATATGCACCTTAACCCAACATAAATATTACAAACTATAAAATTCAAAGAAAAAAGGGTTGAAGGCCAATTTTGCCCCTTCTGTCAGTTGACTATTAGTTAACCAAATATGTTGAGCTGGCAGCCCACAGGTTATCCACTATATTTTTGCTAAGGTGAAAATTTGTACTGAAACTTTTAAATCTAACTTTTAAAAAAGAAGAATTAGATGACAAATGGACTTCTGAGACAAATTTTCACTTTAACAAAATTAAACTGGATGACATGTGGACTATTAGGTGAATATTTTTTGTTGACTAACTGTCAAAAGTAACGAATTTAAAACTTTAGGGACAAATTTTCACCTTAACAAAAATAAAATGGATGACTTGTGAACTGCTAGCTCAACATATTTGGTCAACTAACAGTAGGGGCAAAGTTGCCTCACTTGGCAAATTTCTAGGGCAAAATTGACCTTTAACTTAAGAAAAAATAGACAATATTACTTACAATAATTATAAGAATAGCCAAATTTAAAACACCAAAACACAAGTAAGTAAGAAGACAAAGCAACTAGAGAATGTAGAAAGAAGATATGAAGAGCAAGGAGGAGGGATGAGAGGGAGGAATGAAGGAGCAGGGACGAGAGAGAGGGATGGAGCAGAGCATGCATGTAGTAGAAACACATACATATAGGGAGTTTGAATGCAATACTATGCATTCATAGGTGTGTGTCAACAGAACATACAAAATGCAAATAATTGAAGGGATGCAGCACATGGAAAAGAGAAAAGCAAGAGACATGCATGCAAGCAGTCAGGCATGCACATATGACAGGGAAGGAGGAAGTGTACATGGAAGGAGGAAGCGTGGGGAAGGAGCGATGAAGAACTATGCATGACGGGACAACTATGCAAATCGTTTACGACGTGAACGATTTGTTACTTTCTCTCCCTTATTGACGTGTTTTCGAGCAAATCGTTCTTGTGTTGAATGATTTCTGAAATCGTTCACCACAAGAACGATTTTAGTGTACCACTGTGGTAAATACTTTTAAATTTGTAGCATTTCGGTAAAAAAATTTATTGTTTGTTGTATATGAATCAAAATGCCCATCTTTTTAGCCACCTATCCTGCATATAGCCTCTTATTCTCAGATTTTCTTCCTTTGGGTCTTTCAGTTTATCATAGACGTACTTCATCAATGGCTGTCAATATCCTAAAAGTGCTGAATCAAAATCAAATTGATGAAATCTCTCACAGTTTGAGAGAACAAATATGACAACTGGAAGCACATTTCGATCAAAGAATGAAGTTGTGAATTTCATCATCTTTGAAAATTATCCTAAGCCAAGCAAGGAAAGAGACAAAGAGCTTGAAGTATGGGTGAGTAATAAAACACACACATACTCTTTTCTTAGAATGATAATGAAAAGAATTGAATAATAATGTTAATTCTTATATTACTGATGTTTTGTTGTCTTATATAGGAAGTAAGTGTTTCAAGCATTGAATCATCAGGCAAAAAGAAGAGAAAGGATGATGAGGAAATTGATCAATTGGCTGTGCATAGACAAAAGGTGGAGAAGTTCCTGGCTGAAACATGATAACTTAATGAATTATTAGATACCCAAGTATTGATAATTTAATTAGGATGATATGCATGGAATCGTGTGAAGAACGTGAAACCTCTTTAATATTTTGATATTTGTCAGAGAAATAAAGGCAGTGGTCATAATCATAGAGAACATAGCATAAAATACTGATAATAAGTATTTGTTTACATTATAGACCCTCTCCGTTGGGTTTGCATATATACAATATTAGTCCAAAATTTGTCAAAAATAAATTACATTAAACTTCTATTAATATAGGTAGCTTGGGCATCTTATTCGTCTTGGGTAACTGCTTTGCCTCTTGGGCCACTAGCTTTAGCTAGGTTAATTTATATAAAAATAATACATTGTGAGATTTGATTGAATCCCAGTAATAACAATTTTCTATTATACAAAATGTGAGAAATAAATATGTAATGCATCACATTAGCAACAGATAATCACCATATGTTTTTACTGCACAAATAACCTTAGGGCACACAACCCTGTCTCCTACTATAAGATCAATGGAAATGTGCGTATTTATTCGGGGTCAATCGTACTAAACTGTCGTTGAAACCCTTACTTGTTCCGTACATAATGGAATGATCACATATGTTCAGGGTCAACTGTACTAAACTGCCATTGAACCCTTACTTGTTCGATACCACTATCATGGTTTGTTCTGTACTGCTATTACAGCTAGTTCTATACTTATCTCATTGCCCCAACTAAGTTCATCATCAATAATTCATATTATAAAATACAACACCACAAAGCATGTATTGCATAAAGGGCAATCAAGTGCATACATAAATTTATGTAAATTATGAAAGAAAGTGCTACTATTCTAAATCCTTGGTTTTTGTGATATGTTATCCTACAAGTCCAAATGTAGTGTAAATAAGTTATTACTCACTCAAGATTATTTCTTAGGTGTCTAAAAATTTATTATATCGCTTTAAAATGCCTACTTTTGAAACTGCCTTTTGGGGTACCGGTCTCTTTCCTTTTATGCCCGGTATAATTTTATTATCCCAAAAATTATGACCCAGCCTACCCCTGCACAATTTTGCATCCTGAATCTACTTATGGCCTTAGATTTATCAAAATCACACTCCATTTCCCTTCAAACAGTACAAATCCAAAAATGTACAATTTTTGTACAAAAATTCCAATTTTAATTCTAATGCTTCCAAAATTAGTTTTCTACCTTTACCGCACATAATTTTTCATTCTAGACACATTGAAAGCATCAAAATAATCAAATTCCAATCCCTTCCCTATTCCCTATTCAGACTGAAATAAATTGGTTAAGGGGTAAACATGATGTTTGACATCTAATTCCAAATAACTACCTAATTTCGATGTTGAACCACTTCCTTAACCATGATCTAATCTTAAATTAAGCTTCCCCTATGTTTTAAAATTTTTTGGAAGAACCTCCCCTAATATTTAATGTTTTCCCAAATTTCATCGTTCAAGAGTACACCAATTCAACAGCAAGCAATCAACCAGCAATATCATCATTAATAGCAAGAAGGACCTAATTCTTTCATCTAACCCATTTTCCTTCAAGCATATCACAACATATATGGAACCTATGTATGTACGTCATCCATAACAGCCAAGGGAAGCCTAGAACCATTTATGAAACTTAATCACTTCCCAAGAAATTTAGCTCAAATTAGAACTTGCACTTACCTCTTCCCTTCACAATAGCTCTTTCTTTGATCCTCCAATGGCCACACCTCTTAAGATGCACCAACTTCCTCCTCTCAAGAAAGTAAAACCGTAGGAATGTTAGTCTTGTTGAGGGGAACAATATTAAATAAGGCACTTTAAGCTAGGAAGGTGATTTTAGTGGTGAACATGCTATGAAACTATTTCTCTCTCCATGCTTCTATGGCTGTTGGCTTCAAGCTTTTCTCTCTCTTTCTTCAGGTATTCAGATGAGATATGAGAACTGGGGAAGGCTGAATGGGCTCTTAAAATATCAGACTTAAAGTTGGTACATGATCTCTTCCTATTGGTCCATTTATGCTTCCTTTATCCCCTTTGTTTTCTAATTTTTTGGTTTAACATAATTAACCCATTTCCTCTGCTTCTCTCTAACAAAATGGCCTCTGAAATATGGAGGAATTAAATTTCCATGAATTATTTGGTAATTTAACATTTTACCCTTACAAATTCTGAAGTTTTTGAATTTCTGGACAGAATTTTCACCCAAATTTGAAAATTCATATCTATTTGTATAAAGGTCCAATTGAAGTGATTCTAAAGCTCAAATGTCCCTTATTGAGTCTAGTTGTAGGGAAAAATAATTTCTTTACTCAATTGGCATCATAAAAGTCCCAGTAAATTCCTTTTTGAATACTGCTCTAGAAATAGGTGAATTTCACTGTGCCAATTTCGAAAATTCATATCTTCTAGAATAAAACTCTAATTAGTTTGATTTACCTATAAACATAAAGCTCATAATGTCTACTTTCATCTTTAAAATTTCATGATTTTTGGACAACATTTGGTCATCCAAAATCTTACAAGAATATGACTGACTCTCCAACAATTTTTCTGAAAATTTCCCCAAGATTCAATATTTATTGGCATGATTATTTACTAAGTTTCCATGTAGGAATTTTGGGATATTACAACGAGTGCTTCATTTTAATTTTTTTGAAATATTTTTGTAATAGAGGTGTTCTGCTTCAAGTTTTTTTTTATCATGTATGTTTTTTTTAAGAATATAGACTTTTGATTGTAGTATCTACTCAGAATAAATGTTTCAATGATATGTATATGCTGAGTATTATTTGAGTCCTTATTTTGACAAATGTGAAATCATATGATAAGGAAAAAAAAATCAAAGATGATAATTATATTTAGAAACGGTATAGTAGAATGAATATGTTGCCTAGTGATATTATTTTGATATTCAAAGAAAATTGGGGCTATTCAATGTATATGTCATCAATAAGGTATGCAACTAGAGTACTCAAGTTGGTGGAAAATTAAAAAGTTAAAAATCCTACACATGAGGATCCAAGGAAGCCAGGTTAGCAAAAATATATTATAAGCAAAAGGACTATTCTTCAATTTAGGAAACCTATTAGTTACTAATAGACCTGTTATATAGAAAGATCTTGGCTCTGGAATATTTCCCAAGAAATTCGGAATTGGTCCTCCTACAAAACAAGTTGTAGATGATGCAAAGAGATAGGAGTTGACATTGCTTGGAAAAAAAGCAAGTTGACCTCCAAGAGCCACTACTAATAGAATGATAGAGTCGACAATGCTCTAATAAGGGCAACATGTCCTCCCAAAGAAAGAAAAAGTAGCCAAGGAAGTTGACCTTACTCCAATATAAGCAGAAAACAGAGCAAAGGGTGGCCAAGAATAGAGGAAAGAGAATAAGGCCTGAGGAAGTTTAAAAAAAAAAAACTAACTTCCAAATATAAACTTAATACAAGTACAAAATATTAACTTCTTAGCTCCTTTCTCCTTTAGCCTCCACCAACCACAATGCCCTTGCCCTTAGAGGTACTTGCTCTTACTATTTATCATGGAAAAAAGGGTGAGATTTGGGGAAATCTCAATAGCAACTACTTTTTATCATGCTAATTACACATGGTTAATAACTATGCAAGTAAATGCAAACCATAGAGAACAAGACCTTACAGGTAATTGAGCTAAATAGTTAACTAGTGCACAATCTCTTTGCAGATAGATAACTTTATAAATAACTGGTGCACATGCTAGGCATATAATTACTCTACCGATCTATCTGCTACTCATGGCCTTGGCAAATATCTATGCAAGGGAAAATATACATGTTCTTATGCTTGACTACAACAAAATGGTGCCTACATTATGCTATTCCTTCTGTATTACCTTCTCCTAGCATTGTTTCTTTCTCTGATGATTTTTTGGTGGGCTCGGGCAAATATTAAAACCTATCATTTAGGCATAAAGATAAAGGTAGGTCAACACTTATCCCATTCATAATTTATTTCTTGACGTTTATTCTTAAAATCCTAGATTTAAACAAACTCTACCCTTAATTAAAAGTGGTTGGTGAAAATCAACTTGTATTCTAACTTTGTTTTGGTACTTTTGGAATGTCCTACTAATTCTTAATTTTCTCAACTTGATACTGCACACACACACTTATTAATATTCGACTTATTCTAACATATCTAGCATCATTCTAATCATGTAAAATAATTGTTAAGCATTTAAAAACCTCAAAAAAAGAAATGATGATCAGTTTCAACCTACAAAGAATTTCGAAGAGCCTTTAAAACTGACCATACACCTCCTTTGTAACTATCCAAGAATCCTTTTGCCTCTGCTTACTCATCTCATTGTTTTAATAAAAAAAAAAGAAAAAGAACTTGACATTATCCCTTCCAAAACAATAAGATTAAGTTATGTCATTATCCATCCAGTTTTGCCTTTATATAAACTATTTCTATTTGCTTCTAGGTAACTTAGGAAAATTCTGACATCAACACACTTATGATCCTGAAAATTTCCAGCTTTCAAAATAATATTTAAACCCTCATCATAAAATCTTTGGACATGGTATAAGCATCTAAGTATTTAGTATATGCAAGCCTCAAACAACAAGTTTTAAATCAGTTTCAGCCTAAAGATACACCTTATCAGCCTCCAAGTCCACGTGGACCAATATATATGCATCTCACTTATAATCACATTATAACACGTAAATATGAGATCCCTAAGAACATTGACTTAAAATCACATTATCACTACAACTCTAAAACATTCCAGCTGTTATATACCAAAATTCGTATAAAGAAACTTAGCACTAATTAATTCAATGAATATTGAATTTTGGAAAAATTCCAAAAAAAATGCTATGGAGGCAGCCAAGTTGTGGTAATATTTTGGATGATCACATGATATCCAAAAATAATGAAACTTTTCAGTCTAAAAGTAGACATGTCAATTTAATTTGATGTAATTTGTGAGATTTGGATATATATATGCTAGGAGATATGAATTTTTGACGTTTGCCAAGTGAAATTCACTTGTTTCTGGAGCAGTGTTCAAAAATAAATTTCCTGAAAATTTTATGATTCGAATTAAGCAAGGAACATATTTTTCCCTAGAAATAAACTCAATAAGGGACATTTGAGATTTTAAATAACTTCAATTGGATATATGTGCAATTAGTTATGAATTTTTGAATTTGAATGATAATTCTGTCCAGTTTTAAAAATTGGTAAATTGCAAAATAATAAAGAGTGAATTAAGTATTGAACTTGTTCCCAATTTGGGGAAGGAAAATACCCAATCCCTTTATCTAAATTCAAATATTACATAAAGCCTAACATGGATCCAAATTGAAGTCACAATGACGGTTTGGAAGAAGGAAAAAATCTGGATGAATATTGTCATTCTACCATGTCAAGAAGCAACCGTATAGGCTATGCAATGAACTAAAGAAGTGCTTTGGGCATAAAGGAAATTAACTTAAATTTAAAGCCCAATGGCAACCTAATAAATTCTGCTAAATTCAATGGCACAAATGTGATTTAAAAGTTAATCTCAAGGATGGCTTTGTAAGACAAAATGAATGGACTGGATTTACCATTTAAAAGCATGGGTAATGATGGCCAAGTACAGCTTTGGCAAACTATGATTCGTGGGATTTTATTTTACTTCAATTAAGCAAGTTTTAGAAGGCAACATGTCCACTCGTCAAGCCCCTCATTCAGTCAGAATTCATTGGAAAAAACAAAAAACAGAGATAGTGAGCTTATGGGTGAAGAAGAGTAAAAGAGAAGGGAACAAGCAGGCACTGTAGGTAACTCAAGAAACATCCTTACAAAACAATCAATGGGGACTTGAAATATTCTAAAAAACCATCAAGAAAACAATAATGATATTTACTAGATAAACGTTCGAGCATTTAATCAATAAATAGAAGAGAAAAGTGGTCTTTCCTACATGCATCATTTAGCCTCTTATAGTCAATGCAAACTTTCCATGAGCTTCAAATCCTAGTAGGGATTAGCTCATTTTTCTCATTCTTGACTACGGTTATCCCACTTTTCTTAGGCACTACATGAATTGGACTAACTCACTCACTATTCGATATTGGATATATAATTCTTGCACTTAAAAGTTTAGTGACATCTTTTTTAACAACATCTAGGATTAGTGGATTAAGTCTTCTTTGTGCCTGCCTAACGGGTTTGACATCCTCCTTAACAAGAATTCTATGTGTGCAAATCGAAGGACTCAACCCTGGTATATCTACCTAGGTCCAACCAATAGCTTCCCTATGTCATTTCTTGGGTGTTGTGGCTCATTTTATGGTACCACCTCCTTACCATGTTGCCTTGGTTGAGTATAAGTGTGATCATGGCTTGAAGAGGCTTATTGGTTGTTCCTCCACCCAAAATTAGGATGGAACCTTGTGCCTAGATTATAAGTATTTGAATAAGGATTCCACTCTCTTTGTGGCTTTCCATCCCTATTATTATACATGGCATTACAATCTTGAATAACTTGTGGACAAGACTCAGTTAGATGCATAGAGGATTGACACAATGTGCAGCTTAGAGCCATTAACTCCCTTGAATGAGAAGCTTGCATATGGGCTACTTGAGGTGGAACATTCAAATTGCACAAGTTGAGCATTCATCGATGCAATTTGTTGAGCCAAATTCTCAATTTCTCTTCCCTTTCCCCTAGACACAACATTGACATTTCTAGTATCTATACCTTCGAATTGTTGGTCATTATTGGAGATCCTTTCAATTAGCTCTTATGCCTTATATGTGGTGCCAACAACTAAATTGTCCCTCCAGCACTTGAGTCAAGGTACTTCCTATCTTGGCTCATGAGTCTACTATAGAAGTATTAGACTAGTCTAGCCTCCGAAATTTGATGATTATGGCATCTTGATAATAACACTTGGAAGCAATTCCAATACTCAGAAAATGTTTCATTCACCCCCTGTTTTGCCTTATATATCTCTTTGGTAAGAGAAGTGATTTTTGACGCAAAAAGATATTTATCTAGAAAAGCACCTTGAAGGTTTGCCCAAGATGTAAGAACATGTTTGAAATGGTAAGGAAGCATCATAAATCACTCCTTGGCTCTTCCTTCTAAGGTGAAATAGAATACTTGTCTTAAGACTTTATCTATTTGAATTCCCACCGGCTTCATGGAAGTGCATACCAACCTTTACTCTCTCAAATGTAGTTGAGGATCTTGTCCTCCTAACCCACAAAATTTGGGTAATCTTCTCATCAAGGGGTTCTTGAGCTCAAATTTGATGGTAAACTCTAGATAGGCTGTAAATGGGTCGACATTATCTGCATTAGACGTCAAGTCTCTGATGGTACGCCTATCATTTTGTTAAACCTCCTCATTAGCACCCCCACCCCTACCATTAGGGAATAGAACATCCTCTCGGTCATCCATCACTAAATGATGATCAATGAAACCAACATTAGAAGAAGAAGAATGATATAAAGCAAACTCTTCTAACACAGGAGATAGAGGTAATGAAATCCACATATCCCCTTGGATAGGAATGAATGATCGAGATGGACTACCATATATGCACTAAGAGAAGCAGACGATGGAAACTAAGAGCAATACACAGATAGCTCTGTAACCGACAAAAAGTCTTTGAATATCCCAACAACTGAAGAAGGAATCAACCCAACTAAAAACACTGATACAACCAAACATTGTCCTAGGAACCAGGAACAACCAGAACCAGATGGAAGAAGGATGGAGGCCTCTGACAAGGTTGGAATTAGCTTTGGAGGTTTCAGAACGGGTGCAAACATAGGTATGACACACACTAAACTATAGGAATGGCCAAGTAGGTAAACAAATTAGGAACCACAAGCATGAACAACCCTCAACGACAGTGTCGAGGCTAGCACATAACCAGAGTAGTCTTAAATATCCACCACTAGCACACAACAGCTAAATCATCCCACACAGGGGTATCAACAAACAAAAGCGTAAGAGAGTTCCTATTCAGGCAACAATCCTAATATTCACAACTACCAAGTACATACTCCACTAACAATTGGCACATTCAACATCTTGAGAGAGGGATATAAGTGTTATACCGACAAAAATACTCCCCGTATGCTCCAACTTAAGCTCCTAGCAAGCTAGCCACACAGCTAGAGGCAAAAAGTGTACTCTATGGCTAGTAAACACAAAAGCACGTTGCAGAAACGGCTTCTTACAATAGATGATAATGTTAGCTATCAAATGCAAGAAAATTCATGTGGGAATCTTAAGAAACGGTTTGGGCAGTTCTACAATTTCAACTGTAATGGCAAAATGAGACAAAAGATAATGGCCACAATTTATGGAACCACTCTATATAGCTAGAAGTGAGTGGGTAATCATGAAGTGTAAACCATAAACAAGCAATGAGTAAATGCATATTGGAGTCAAAAACTCAATGGCCGATAGTCAAGAAGTTATGCAAGTAACTCGAGTACATGCAACTTTAGATTATGCAAAACCAAAATATACGAAAAAGAGAACTAAATTTTCAAAGACTCTCAATGCCCAAAACAAAATGAAACACCAGATGAGCTTATCAAAATCTGAAACCAACAGCAAATATGGCTTCAAATTCTAGTTCCAGCACAATGATATTACTAGAGCAATTCACATTTCAAGAGTTTCTTGATGTACAACCAATGAAAAGATCAAGCAAAGCCTAACTAATGTATGTACCAAAGTGGTATTATCAGAATTATCCCACACAAAAATTAGAACAGTAGAAACAGGGTTCAATTTGCAATATTTTAGGCAGATGCAGAAAACTAGCACTTATCCTTAATCAGCAATTGGGTATTCAAGGGTTTAAACACACCACCAAGTGACAGATTTAGCACAACAGTAGAATTTTCAGTGATTCAGCAAGAAGATTCTACCGTGCTAGCAGCTAAGCATTGAGTTTCAAATCCAGTTTCAAAATGCACCATTTCCCCTTAAAAACAAATTAGGTGCACCAAGTGGCGTCGTTGCCAGGGAGCCTTGCTTTGTTAAGGTTCCCTATGCAATCATTTTTTTGGGCCCTACATTATAGCCAATTTAACTATAGGTAGATATCTTTATTTTCTACTTAGTTTTTGTTTTGCTTCTTATTCAGGATCTTTGCTTCTGATTTTGGTTTCCATTTTTTTAGTGGGTAAAGTTTGTTTCTAGAATAGGTTTGGTTGGTTATCTGTCGTGGAGATTATGTTTTGTAGGCATCCTTCATTTTGTCATTACTGCCCTACCTCTGGTATTGACACATTGAGAAGTTGTTGTTGTTCCTTGACATACTACTTGAGGGTAATGTGTATTGGTTTGGGTTGGTAAGAGCTTCGCATTGCACTTCTGGGTATATTCTGGAATTTGCCTTGTTCCTATTGTAATGTAGTACTGTGAGCATGTTGATCTTGAATTGCATTGTGATTACTTAATAGCCATT
>JBAGKO010001772.1:0-12130 GCA_037177275.1 Acacia concinna | reverse complement strand
TAATTTGTATTGAAATAATGTGATTAATTTGTATTAACGATGAAGCATGTTATGGTGACATATTTGTATTATGTATAAGGCATGATACTAGTTGTACTTTAAGTTATTCTTTATCATGATAGAGATTTTGTATGTATTTGGATTTTTGTACGTATGTTAGGGACGTTAAGAAATAAAATAGGAGGAAACTGTTTTATTAAAAGTGATAGAATTATGAAAATTGTTTTCCTTGAGAACCCTTAAAAGGACTTTTTAGTAGGATTTGGAAAACGTTTTACCAATATTTCTATGCTAGGTTGCAAATTACCTACGTTGACCATAATTATATTTGGAAAATAAAGGTACCATCGAAAACTAAAAGGAAAAGAAAATTTTCAATTTTACGTATTCTGCGATTAGCAATACTCTAAAGGATTATTAGTGACCTAAAGATGGTCCTTATGTAAGGTGCGACACCCTCACACCCAATTTATCATGATGCCATTTGAAATACCCACAGCCCACTCCCTGAAAGCTTACCCATCTCTAACAAATCAGTCCCATAGCACAAACAAAAATGAAGATTGCTCACTTCTTCCTCTAAATTTAAATACATCCTTACTTGTTAATAATTTCGACAACCATAAAATCGCCTCCCGAGTTAATCCTCATCCATTAAGTACAAAGAGGAGCCACCTTTATGCAATTACATATCCTTTTCAGACGATCGAACTCGAGCAGTTAACCACACTATCTGAGAAGTGCAACCCTCCTTTTGCTTCTGGTCATCGACGATGCTGATGAATCTGCCATTCATTATCTTCAGTGCTAACTCCTACTAATGTCTCGTCGATGATTTGGTTCACCCCTTTCCAAGCTAACAATGGGGATGAGTATTCAACTAAAAAAAAGAAGTAAAAAGAGGCCATATGAATCTTGTGTGGCTATTGATATGGCATCAGATCTTGCATGGCAGATGGCATTTTGGGTCTTCGTCATCTCAGGGCAAAAATGCCTCATTTTGGTTACTTTCTAAGTAAAAACGCTTCTCCAAAAACTTTTGGATACCCATAGTTTTTGGGTGGTTACTTCTTGGGTAAAAATGTACTTTTTCCCTTTTATTTATTGATTATGATTTTGTTGGCCTTGTTGTTGCAAAAGCACAAAAGGTGGACGGCTTCGTGGAATCATGCTATGGTAATTGTAGCAAACAACATTAATCATTTCTTGTCCTATATATATAATTTACATTATGAAAGAATGAATTAATATAGATGTAGTTGGAATATGTACCTTTAGGGTCTGTTTAGTATGAGGGGAGGGGAGGGGAGGGGAATTGGAGGATTTTGCTTCCTTCCCCTTGTTTGGATAACAAAAAATTTTAGAAGGGGAGGGAAATTCCCTCCTAACCCTCCCCTCCAAAATTAGGGGAATTTGGAGGGAAAGTGTTATATTTTTTGCTTCTATTAATTAACATACACATGATCTTTACTCTTTTTTAATACGCCTAGGTTATCTCCCTTTTATATTTGTTATGCATTATTAGTATCATAGTGTATTATATTTTTTACCTCTCTATATATATTTTTAATAAGAAAAACAAATTAATACACACATTTTAAAAGTTGCATGTAAATTTTTTTATTATATGACAAATATTAATTCTCCTTTATATGCTACACTTCAAAAACTTTTACATCGACTAGTGTCTATTTTATTTTCTGTTGATTATATTCTTATATTATTTATTATCTTTTTTTACATTATTAAAATCCCTCTCCTCCCCTCCCTTTTTATTCATCCAAACAAGGTAAAAAAAAAATCTTTCTCAAACCCTCCCTTCCCCCCATTGAGCCAAACATACCCTTAGTATAAATGAATAAATACACTGCAAAAAAAAGAATAAATAATTTTCTTTCCTAGCCTTTTGCCTTTCTCTCATACGCATTTCATACTTAATTGTTATCTCACCAGTCACCACCACTATATATATTAACATAAAATTATATTATAAAATGTATTTCTTAACATATCAATAATGACATTGTCAAATTCATTAGAGACACGATCCCTATATATCATATTTTAGTTCTTTTAAATTGAACCCACCAATTACCTCCTAACAACTATGGTTTAGTATGGAAAGTGCCAATGATTACGGGCTTGTCATAAGCTTAATTAATAATTAATATTAATGGATGAATCAGTAATTCCTACTTCGTATAGAATACAGTGGAGGATTGGGACTTGGAGATGGTATAAGGCTAACTAAAATTTCAACATAACCCTCAAGTTATAATTATTTTTAATCGACACAAGGTTTGAAGCAATGTTTTGAAAAATTGGATCGGATCGGATAGTCGTATCGGTTCAACCGTGAACTAGAGCACTTAATGGCTTGTTTCATATGATTAAACTGTTCGCATAGTTTAACCATTTCAAACCGTTTAAAATCAGCTATTAAGTCAAAACCCAGGGTAGAGCTATGAATCGAAGCATATTTAGAAAAACCGAGCAACTCAAATAAAAGAAAAAATGTAGAAGAGTAGGAAAATATCACAAGAAAAAAGATGCAAATAGCATATACATACATATAGTGTGCCTTTCATGAAATTTTGATTTAACCATAACAAAGTAAAATTTTGATTCAATCATCAATATAAATATATTATTATATGTATGTAATATTATTTTTAATTTAATTATTATATTATTGGTTCAACTGAACGGTCTAAGTGATTCTACTGTTTGAACCATGACTTGGTCGCTTCTCTAACTCAATGCCCGGTTCGGTTTTTAAAACATTGGTTTGAAGATAATAACCCTTGATCAATTGATATAAAATCACATTAGCAGTTAATAATTAAGCGGCTCTGTTTATTAGTTTTGCTGTTTGGTTTGCATGCAAAAAGTGAAAACTCTAAAAAAAATTATGCCACATGCAGTTAATGGTGAAATAATAGTGAAAGGCAAAGTTTATGAGAAGAACATGTTTTAGTGGTCATTGTAATTATTTGAGCTCAAAGCTCCTCACCATTATGGATTGTTCAGATTTAATTTGGATGATTTTAGATATTGATTATATATATATTATGCTTTAATAGCCTCAATTTCTATAGAACATATCGTTGTAAAGTAATTGGATCGCCAGCTCCACGCCAACATGCTACTGATATATATATAAAAGTAGACTCAAAACTGTTGTTTATATGAGTAATTAAGTAATATTTCTCTCTCAGAAGGCTTCTTCAAGATAAATAACTTCGAAAAATAATCACATCTATAGCTACTACTACATTTTGCAATTAAGTTTAGGTTTCAACACTTTTTTCACTATTACAAAAAATGACTCATGTGGCACTTATTTATGTGGAAGGTGCCATGTCAAACCCCTCTTTTGGTTCCACATTCCTAAAAGAGCACAAGTGCAATTCAATATTAAATAAGAAATAGCCCAAAACAATACTAATATATTAATTACAACCTTGGGTGAATACCTGGTTTTCCACAGAATTATCACAATCAATAAGGAGACAAGGTTCTTGAGATTACCTCTTATCTTTTTGCTTTCCCTTGCCAAAATTGAACACACAACCTTCTTTTCTTTGATTTTCTTCTTTCTAAACATGAAATCATGGATGCTCAAGAGATTAGAAGGGACTTCCGAAGAGATTTAAGACAAGAAACCATGAATTTTAGGCATAAACTTACCTTATATTCCTTCTTGAGCTCTCCCTTCTCTCTTGTTTTCTCTCTTTTCTTCAAGAGCACTCTCTCTCTATCACACCCTCCTTTTAATATGACATTAATCAGAGTAATAGAGTGCAGTTTGAATGGCAAACAAAAATATCATTAATATGTACTGTTTACAATATCCCACAGGATCTTACAACCTCAGAAAAAAAAACAAAAAACCGCACTGCCGCACTTGTCGCCGCTATAGTTGTCGCACGACAACACTTGCATGGGCCTCGGTTCTCCCATTGCCGGTGTCTATATATTTGCCCCTGTAGCCACTTCGTCCGAATGGATAATTTTGTTTAATTGGAAAGGGTGAGATTCAAAAGAATCTTAGTAATAACTTATAATCAATCATAAATATATGAAAGCTATACATGCAATACACCACATAATGCAACATAACATCTATGCCACAATATCTCATATCAACTTAGCTGTACTTGGCTAGGTATATCTCACCTCAACTGGGTCCCACATGGGCCAATGGTACTTGTGTTTTTCCCATGGGTGGTACTTGTGCTTTTTCCACACCACAGCTAGGTATGTCATTGACAATTTATATCACAGAACATGACAACATATAAACAATCACATAAAGTATAAAAGTTAGAGCTACCACCTAGACGCCTTTCCAGCTTGCTTGACCTTTCTTTGCTCAGTCTTTTGCTCTACTGGGCAAAGTTCGACCCTAAAATACCAAAGTATAATAAATGAGTTATTACTCATTCATTCTTCATTTCTAAACTCATACCATAATTATTTTCCTCAAAAATGCACATTGACGAAATTGCCTTTAAGGATACCGGTCTATTTCCTTTTAGAATCAATGTACTTACACTGTTTCAAAAATTATGACCCAAGCTACCCCTACACAATTTTGTGTGCTAAATCCATTTATGACCTCAAAATTACCAAAATCTCACTCTTTCCCCCTGAAACAATGCCAGACCGAAACTGATGCACATTTAGGGCAAAATGTTATTTTTAATCCTATTGCTTCCAAATTAATTTCCTTACCTTTACCCAACATAATTTTTCATCCTAAACCCATTGGAAGCATCAAGACCATCAAAATAAACCTCCATTATGCCCAAAACATGTCTGGACAGAAACATTGGAAAGCTTAGAAAAATGGATTTCCAATATCCTTTCAACAAAACATCCTTATTACACCTTTATTCACTTGTTTAAACCGTTTAATTCATACTCCAAATGATCCAATAAAATTTGGGCAGCACATCCCCTTAGGATTTTTGCCTCCCAAATGATAAAATCACTCATCACAACTCAACATCTACCATCACAACCAGTCACAAGTTTAAAGCACCACAAATCAACCAATAGAAGTTAGTTTTGGAAGTTAACTCTTAGTTTCTTGCTTGGGCTTGCCAAAACTGAAACCTAATAGCCTCTTTCTCTTGTTTTCTTCTTGATAAACATGATTGCATAGGCACACAAGATATTAGGGAAGTTTTCTTGAAGGTTTCATGGCAAGAAGACATAGATTTTAACTAGAACTCACCTTGAGTCTTTGGCTTGCCTTGCTCCTTCTTTCCTTTCTCCATTTTCTTTAAGACTTATCTCTCTCTTAGACTCTCAATCTGCACGAAATTGTGGGCAGAAAATGGCCCTTGATAGTCTTAAATTTGGCTTATCTCATGTGCTTAAATTAACTTAAATAATTGAAATTAATTCTCAACCACAAATTTTAATAAATATCTCATTCTCTTTTTGACTTGCAAGACAAAATCTTAGACATTGAAATTGATCTTCTAATCATCCCTTGACATCAATTTTAGTCTTCCATATTTATCCTTGATTGAGCCACAAATTACAAGTATTTCATTACATTTTTATAATTTTCGGATTTCTGGATAGAATTTTCAGCCAACTTTAAAAATTCATATCTAATTACACAAATATCCAATTGAGGTGATTTCAAAGCCTAGATGTCCCTTATTGAGTCTAGTTTTAAGGAAAACTACCTCCTTTGCTCAATTGAAATCAAAGCATTCACAAAAAATTCATCTTTATATATTGCTCCAGAAACTGGCGAATCTCACTGTGCCAACTTCAAAAGTTCAAATATCTTAATATATATATATCCAAATAATGAAAATGACATATAAAATTAAATCTTGACATGTATAATTTTAGATTAGAAAGTTTTATGATTTTTGGACATCATTTTCCTAGTTAAAACGGATGCACAATATAACTACCTCCTGTCACTTTCCAGAAATAAGCCATACTCATTTCCTCCATAATTCTCACACTAAAATCCACCATTTTATTCCTCTTATCTTATCATTTACTTGGGGAGTTTTGGTGAATAAAAATTGAGATGTTGCACTCTCTCTCTTGGTCTCATGTTGGACGAAAATAGGGGCCTCTCGGCCGCCTTATGGAGTCATCATCTATTGGTTTACAACATGTGCTTTGTTCAATAATTAATTGAGATTAATTCCTAGCCACATGTTTCAATAAATATCTCATTCTCTTCTTGACATGCAAGACTTAATCTTAGCCATTGAAATTGATCTTCCAATCTTACCCTTGACATCAATTTTGGTCTTCCCTTTTTATGCTTGAATGAGTCACAAATTACAAGTATGCTATTACACTTTTATAATTTTCGGATTTCTAGACAAAATTTTCACCTAACTTTGAAAATTCATATCTAATTGTACAAATATTTAATTGAGATGCTTCCAAAGCCTAAATGTCTCTTTTTGAGTCTATTTTTAGGGAAACAAATATTTTATTTGCTCAATTGGAATCCAAAAATTTCCAGAAAATTCACTTTTGAACACTACTATAGAAACAGACGAATTTCATTGGTCCAAATTCAACAATTCATATATCTTAATATATAAATCCAATTGGTGTGGTTAACCTATCAAATTAAGTTTAGGACGTATACTTCATCTTGTAAACTTTCATGATTTTTATACATAATTTGATTATCCAAAATATTATAACAATGTGGCTGCCTCCATAACACTTTTACTGGAATTTCTCCAAAATTCATTATTTATTGAGATAATTATTTCCTAGATTTGCATATAGAAATTTTGGGGTATTACAACTCTCCCCTTTTACAAAAGTTTCGTCCTCAAAATTTGTTGCATGGTTCCATTAATAACCTCTAAACATCATCTTTCCATGTCTTACCCAGCTTCTTAGGTGACTTCCCTAGAAAATAATCATTTCTAGACCACTTTCACTAGTGGGACACTCCTTACAGGAGTTGTCTCTTCTGCTTATCAATAATCTGATTTAGCCTAACCTCATACATAAGGTTATCTCGAACATCTACATTGTCATACTCAATCATATCCAACTGCGAGACGTGGAAGACATTATGCAACTAGCTCGAATTTGAGGGCTTCCACTGCACACTCTGATCTTAGGCGATTCTACCACACTTCTATGATGATGCTTTCTCATTCGACTCAAGTATTGCAAGATCTCATAGAAGTCTTGCTAGTAGCATCATAATTTCCAAACTTTATCACATCGTTCTTGATCCACTGGTCACCCAATAACTCAACTTTACATTACGACATGTTATGGTCGTTTCAAGATGCATAGTACACTTACTCTTTCATGCAACCTCTGAGATACGCCATCTCAAATCGGCCTTTTGGTGGCACTTACACTTTCTTTCTATAATAGACTCATTTGATTGGGGATCATCTAGATGCCTGAGTCTCACTCATTATGCATCTAGGCTTCCTTGACTGCTATCCTTAAGTCATTCTCAACCTTCCCGACACCACAGTCATAAACCATATGTGTTAATGGTCAAACTCATATCCTAAAAATCCTCATGCAATTCCATATGCCACCTGCGCTGTCTCACAGCTTAATGCATCTGTGATGACATTAGCCCACCCTGGATGATTTTCAATCTCTAGGTTTTAATCTTTAAGCAACTCCATCCATTTATGCCGTCTCATCTCAACTCTTTATGATTATCAATTATCGTGGTAGCAGTACAACTCCATGGTCACACCATAGCAATATTGTCTCCAGATCCTTAGCGCGATCACAATCTAGGCCTCCTAACTCCATGCCTAAATGTCAATTTTCAGCCTCTGGTCCTGCCCATTCTAGGTCTCCTAACTCCATTTCGCAATAGATCTGCCGTTTTGCAAAATAGATATGTTTTATCACACTTTCATTGTTCCCACCGAAAACTTCCAAATCACCCTCTAAAAACTCCCTATCCAGTGGGGATAGAGAGCCTCTCTCACTTATATTGTCACCATTACCGTGACAGAGTCGGCATCGTCATGCACTCTTATGCTTGCACCACCGTCGAGAAGGGAACCTAGTCCCTACTCTCACTCACTAAGAGGAATACTCTCGCCTTCGAGAGAAAAATCACTTTATGTTTTCCCTTGTTACCACTCAGACACTTAGTTTAGGTTAATTACCATCCAGGGACCAAAAGCAAGGATGAAAAAGATAAAATTCATGTTGTTATTAGTATATTAAAACTCGGACGGAAATATAAGAAGAAAACAGAGGATGATTGGGAACAGAAGAGGATTCAAACAATCAAGGAAAAATCTCTTGGTGTTGTAGTATTATCCATCATTGCGCATCATATTAGAGTTTCTTAGCTGAGATTAACATTCAAATTTAGATCATTAATAAGAGAAACGAATCTAAATAAGCAAAATCATTTAGGAAACCTCCAAGAACATTAGATAGATCAATGTAAACATCAATTAACCATCAACAGATGTAAATCAAGTCCGCATCTACTCTACATTCATTCTTGTACCAATCAGATTCGAATCACAAGCTACAACATGAAATTCATCCAGAACTAACCAATTGGGACAAAGAGTGTAACATATACAATCTATGAATTTTAAGTTTAAACTATGCTAAGCAACGATATACAACACAAATCCAACTCAGTAATCAACTAGAAGCCACGATAAAGAGATTTAGCCGATGATTGAACCGAGAATTGTTGCATGTTTCAGTCGTCAGATTGATTGCACCTAATATGTAGTATAGGGCACAACCAGTTCTTCTCAAGGAGCTATTTTATTGGAATTCCTAAGTAATTTCCTAATTTCTAACTAAACTAATTAGTAGGTTAATTAGGGGGAGTTTTCTAGGTGCAACTAAACTAAACTATACTAAATATAACTATTTTTGGTATTTTTAGGTTTAGAAAACTGGTTTTGATAATAGGTTCATTATTAAGGTTTAGTCTCTCAACGGTGGTCTCTTGGCTATCCTCGCTCTCTCAAAAGATAAGTGGAGTATTAAATCTCTAAGTTCTATTAGAAAACCCCAAGCGATTGTTTAGGTCCAATGATTTAATTAATCAAAAACCCTTCCTAGGATCCTAGGTTGATTAATTATTAATTAATTTGTTGTTAAGTTCTCTTAGAGTGCAAGATGAATGAATGCATGAATAAATTCTTGAATTGTCAATAAACAATCCGAGAATTATGCGCGAGAGGAAAATCAATATGATCATAGCAATTACCAAACACACATAAAATAGTCTTTGAACTTGGATAAATTGATAAATCATAAATTCATATATCAAACTTGCATACTCAATTCAGATCTCATTTACAATCGTAACAAGAATCTCAAAACTCAATAAAACTCCCTAGATCTAGGGAATTTCATAAAGATGAAGAGACTTAAATCTAAATAGAAAATCTACTCCCCTGGTTATTACGTAAGCTCCAACCTTGCTTCCATCACTAAGAGGCTAAAGGGTTTGGCCTCTCATGGCTTCCAATCTCCTGCTATCGCGCTTGATATTCGACTCCATGAGAGATGGTTGAGGTTTATGGTGGTTTAATGGGTAGAATTTGGTGACTGTATGGTTAGGGTTTGGAATTAGGGGAAATTTGGGAATTAGGGTTTCAAGGTATCGTACCATGAAATCTCACGGATCCAGACCGTCGTCTCTCCCTAAACGTAGGTTAATCCCCTATTTAATAGGCTTAATTCGAATCCTATCTTTGAAAATTTTTATCTTTATTTAAAAATATATCTTATCCAAATCACAATTTTCATCCAAAAATCGTGTCTTCACAGATTACGAATTCAATTCGCGACCTCATGTTGTCCATGCCGCGACTTCACTTTGTGAAAATCCCCTCCAGGCTCGACTTGGTCCAAAATGCACCGTTTCATTAAAACTTCCCAGTTTGTGACCTAGAATGTCCACGTTGTGACCTGGGTGGGCAGAACAGCATACTCCATGTGTTTGGGCCTTCAAGCTTTAGTTTCTTCATCCGCTCCATTATGGCTCCAATTTGGGCTACAATTTCTCCTTTACTTGCCTGAAAATATAACAACAAAGACGCTTTGCCAAGGCAAGTGAAGAATCATATTTAAGGAGATAAAATAATTACATTTTTACCCCTAAATACAATGCAAATTAAGGGTAAATATGTGCAATTTAGATACAAAACACCCTAGAAAACCAAAGAAATATTGTGTTTTATCAAAGTGTTAAATGAGGACTAACCCATTCATAACCCCATGAAGATGCTAGAAATAGTAAATGAATGTGAAAAAACTAAGCAATGTGAGATAGCTTCAGTTATACATGGGATTGACGATAAAAACTTGAACCTTACGTCTTTAGAGAATCATGTGCCTAATGATGATGATATGGGTATTAATAGCCCTTCCTCTAATTCTTTAGTTTCCCCATAAATTGTCTTTTTTTGGAACACAAGAGGCTCGAGATATGATTCATTTACAGGATTTGTTGTAGAGTTATCTAGTAGACACAAAGTTGAAATGGTAGCTGTTTTGGAAACTCATTCAAGTGGTACAAGATCAAGGAAATTAGCTATAAGACCGGGTTTTCAACATATAGAGATTGTGGATTCAATGGGTTTTAGTGGTAGTTTATGGGTTCTTTGGAATGAAGGAAAAGGAAATTATGGAATTTTGGAATCAAATCACCAATTCATACATCTTCGCTTTTCTTTAATTCTTTGGTATTATATATTACTACTATATATGCTAGCCCAAATCCTATTACTAAATGATTACTTTGTCTGCTTTGAAGAGAATTAGTGAATCAGTATATAGTGCTTGGTGTCTAAGAGGGGATTTTATTAGCACTCTCTATGAAAGAGATCATTGTTTGGCTCTTTATGAACATAATAGAGTTGATCGTGATTTTAAAAACTGGATAGAGGACCTCAATTTCTCATACTTGACTTCTAGAGGGCCTTACTTTACATGGAAGTGTGGAAATAGCGAAAGCCGTATTGATTGAGTTGTGCTAAATAATGATTTCTCATCTATGTTTTATGATGTTGAACTCCTACATTTGTCTTAGATCAAATCACATACCTTTACTATTGAAAATGAAAAATGAGGAGCCTTGCCAATTAAACTAAGTTCGATCATTTAGATTTATTGCTTCATGTATTTTGCGTGATAATTTTGATAATTTCATTAAAAATCTATAGAGAAATGAACAGAGCTGGTTAGAGAATATTGCTTGTTTTACTAAGGAAGTTCAACAGTGGAAATTAAAGGTGTATGGGCATCTTGGTAAACAGAAGCACCACCTGGTTAATCGACTTGACATATCACTATAGAAATAAACTTGTGTTGGAACAACTCCAAAAGTGAATTTGCAAGAACTAAAGGACATATTAATACAAGAACATCTTTTATGGGTTTAAAAGGAAAAGTGCTAGTGGTTCTCCAAAGGGGACTAAAGCACAAAATACTTTCATGCTAAAGCTAATGGTCAAAGGAAAAAGGAGAGGATTGAAGCTATAAAGAAGGATAATAGTGACTGGACTTATGATGTAAGTGAAATTAAAACTCTTGCTTTGAATTTCTTGCACTCTTTTTTCTATGGATGAAGGAGGAATTTGCAAATTAAAAGATTGTTTAGTGACATAACCTGATATCAAGGGTACATTTGAGTGATAACGAAATAAAGGGTGCCATTGGTTTTATGGGTGCTTTAAAATCCCTAAGACCAAATGAGCTTAACACTTTATTCTTTTAGAGTCAATGGTCTCATCACATGGTGAATCAATTTGTAGCTTTTTGAAAGAAGTTTGTGAAGATCATGATAAAGTAAAGAGCATGAATGGTACACTACTGGTCTTGTTCTTGAAAGTTAATCATCCTGATTCTATAAAGGATTTTAGGCCTATTAGCTTATACAATATTATCTATAAGGTCTTGACGAAAGTATTAATATTCAGAATAAAAAACTCTCTCCTTAATATTATTTCTCTAAATCAGTGTAGTTTTGTGTCAGGACATATCAGCAGTGATAATATCATCATTGCCTAGGAGGTTATTCATATTGTTTCTCATATAAAAGCCTGTATTACGTCTGTTAATATGCAAATTCTATTAGAAGGTAGTGCTACTC
>JBAGKO010001761.1:0-12131 GCA_037177275.1 Acacia concinna | reverse complement strand
CACATAACAAATATAGAAAAACAATGCGTATAAATAATCACACAAATAATGAGAGATAGAGTTACTACCTGGAGTCTCTTCCAGTTTGCTTGTCCATCCTATATTAGTCTTTTGGTCTATCTGGGCAAAAGTCAAATCCTAAAATACCAAACGTATATTAAATGAGTTATTATTTATTCAACCTTCATTTCTAAACTCATATAATAATTATTTATCTCAAACACGCACAATGACGAAATTGCCCTTAGGGGCATCGATTTATTTCCCTCATACATGGTATAATTCCACTATTCCGAAAACTATGACCCAGTCTACCCCTACACAATTTTGAGTGTTGAATCCATTTCGTACCTCAAAATTACCAAAATCCAAGTCCTTCCTCTTGTTCCAAGCCCAAACTAAAATGTTACTCATTTTGGGCAAAAATGCCAATTTCAATCCTAATGCTTTGAAAATAATTTCCCTACCTTTAACCCCACACAATTTTTCATCCTAAATCCATTGGAAGCATCAAAACCATCAAAATAAAACTCTATCATACCTAAAATAGGTCTAGACAGAAACAGGGAAAAATTGAGAAAAATGGATTTTCATGTTCCTTTAAAAAAAACACTCTTATTATATCTTAAAACGCTTCTTTACCCTTGTTTTCATGTATTTTTAAATTTTTAAAAATTTGAGCAGAACCTCCCCTTAGGGTTCATGCCTCCCAAATCATCAAACCAAACAACCACAAGAAACACCAACAAACATCACATATCAACAAGTACATAATGTTTCTTAAGCTTACTTCTTGTCTTCTTGTTTTGAGCTCTAAAACCAACCACCCTTTGCCCTCTTTTCTTTGATTTTCCTCTCGCTGCATGTAATTCCAAGAAGGCCATAACCATTAGAAGGGGTTATGGAAGCAAGAACTACAGGAGGGATTTTGGCCATAAACTCACCTTAGAACCATCTGTCTTCACTTCCTCTCCTTCATCTTCCTTCTTGTGTTCTCTCTTTCTCAAACTCTCTCTCTCTCTCTCCAAGATCAGATGTTGGACGAAGATGAGGCCCTCTTGCCTCTTTCATTCGCTTTAATCTCATAATTATCCTATATGCACAATTCATTAAATTAATCATCTTTAAGTATGGACCACATGTTGACTTTTCTCTTCTCTTGATATTTTCATTAGCAAGAGTAAATCTTGGCCCTTAATTTTGGCATCCCTATCTTTCCTTGAGATTATATTTAATCTTCCCTTTTTATCCTTGATTGAGCCACTAATTACCAATGTCCCATTACATTTTTACAATTTTTGTATTTTTGAACATAATTTTCACCTAATTTTGAAAATTTATATTTAATGATATAGATGTCCAATTGAGATGATTCTAAAGTACAAATGTTCCTTTTTGAGTCTAGTTTTAGGAAAAAATACTTTATGTTCTCAATTGGAATCCAAAAATTCCCCAGAAATTCATGTTTGTACACTGCTCCAGAAGATGACAAATTTCATTGGGCAAACTTCAAAATTTCATATCTCTTAACATATATATTCAAATCATATAAATGACATATCAAATTAAATCTTGACATGTCTACTTATAAACTGAAAAGTTTCATAATTTTTGCACATGATTTTCCTAGGCAAAACTAACGCACTATAAGACTACCACTAGTCTCATTTCAGTCTTAGTCAAAACATATTTTGACCATAATTCTTACACCAAAATTCATCATTTTATTCTATTTAATTGATCATATTCTTGGAGAATTTTAGTGAATAAAACTTGAGATGTTACAATCTTCTCGACCCCGAGTCGTGACCCGCGAACCATGAACGTGACCCATCACATAAATCTCTGATTCCTAGATGTTTTCTGGACTTTTGGTCATTGATTCTTGGAGAGACGTGTGAGACTAAGATGTGAGGAGTGTTTTAGAGAGTGTAAAGTCTAGGGAGGCATTGAGCATAACGTGTGAGACCAATATCTGAGGTGTTTTGGTCATTGCTTCTGTGACGATGATCTATGGCTAGGTTCTTCTTTCCATGCATTATAGCATTGATTTGAGCCGTTGGGATGTATTTGAACTGATGATTTCATCTATCTTCTTCTCTATTTCTGCTGCCATCGTTTTTGGCAAGTTTGCTCCTGGGACATTTTTCCAGACAGCTATAACATGTAATTCATTGTTCAAAGGATTGTAGCATGTATCTAGAATAGTTCATGGCTTGATTTGCTCATATCTGAGTATATGAATGCATGGATGACTGATTTAGTAGCTTGATTGATTAATTTTGTCTTGCTAAATTGGATTATGAATTCATGTAATTCATTGTTCAAAGGCTTATAGCATGTATCTAGAGTAGTTCATGGCTGGATTTGCTCAGATCTGAGTATATGAATGCATGTATGACTGATTTAGTAGCTTGATTGATTAATTTTGTCTTGCTAAATTGGATTATGAATTGCATGTTCATGGTTGTTTTCTGTCATTGCTTGATCTGATTTCATTGGACTAAGAGTAGGCAGTGATAATCAGGAGCTTTGATGCATGGATATTAGTTGTTTACATTGAATTTGTGGATGACCGAGAGCTTGAGTGGAATTTGTGAAGGCATTGTAGTCACCTTACAATCTATGATTGAAGTAGTTAATAAGGTTTAGTGTATACATGAATTGCAATCTCAATCAGCATTAATTTGTTTAATTAATTAGCTTAACTAAGAGTTTAAAAGGAACTAGAAAACCTAATAAAGAGTTATAGAGAGCCCATAGGTGAAGAATGACCTAGGTTAGTGTTAATCTAGTTTTGAAATTGAAATAGGTTAAATAATTAGCTTATCAATCATTCGGGATAATACATTGGCACACAATAAAAATAAGTATAGAGAAAGTGGATCTCCTTGTTGGAGTGCCTAAGAAGGAGCAAATAGAGATCCCAAAGCTCCATTAAGAATAACTTGATAAGAGACCGTAGAGACACATTGCATGATTAAATGAACTATCCCATAAGGAAATTCCATCTTCTTAAGAACCATACGTAAAAAATTCCATGACACTTTATCTTATGCCTTCACAATATCGAGTTTTATTGCACACCATCCATCTTTGCTTTTCCATGTACCCTGAAGTTTTGTCATACATTTTGAAGCTAAAATGATACTATCAGTAATGATTCTCCCTTTAAGAAAAGCATTCTGATTTGGAGTGATCAAATCACCCAAAATCTCTTTCAACCGATTACACAAAATCTTTAAAAGGAGTTTATATATGACATTATAGAGACTAAACGGTCTAAAATCCTTAAAAGTACAAGGATTGTTACATTTAGGCACCGGTATAATGAAAGATTGATTCAATTGTTTAATAATATATCCTTACCGAAAGATTTGACAGACCATTTCAATAATATCTTGCTTTAGAATTTACCAGAATTTTTTATAAAATCGTCCATGAAAACCATATGGACCTGGCGCACTATTAGCTTTCATCTCAAAAACCACTCTTTCAATCTCACCAGCAGAGGTATCTCGATTCATTCTCTCAAAATGGATAGGAGATAGTTTTGGCATACCAATGTTATTCAAAGTTTGTTTCGCACGGCTATGGTCAAACGAGCCAGGATCTTCAAAGATCTGTTTAAAATAATTTGTAGCCATATTATTAATGGTATTTTGATCTTCAATCCATGAATATAAGACACTTTCAATATGTTTTACTGGAATAAAAAAAATCTGAACTTCATTTAACTAAAAGTTAATGCTTAGTGGTGTTTGATTTCTGAGAATACCACTTAGTTGTGATTCCAGTCGCGACGCTTGGGGAGGCATCTTAGCTCCAAGCTGTTTAGTTTAACGCCTGAAGGTAATTGACGGCTCACTTTGCTCAACACTTGTATTACCTAAGAGGAATGAAGATTTCACTCTGCCCTTGGATCGTGGATGAATCTAACCCCTTTCCAAAAATTTATGTATAAAAAAAAAGTTAATGCTTTTTCAACTTTTAAGTTACAGTAAATAGGGGAAATTCAACTTTTAAGTTACAGTAAATAGGGGAAATTCAGAAAAATACCTTAAAAAAAGGAAAAAGAGAAATTAAGAAGTTTAATATCACAAATCTCAAATCAGACTAATTTGTCCCCAACAGTATTTGAAGAACTAAAGTTGTCAATATGTAAAATGAAAGTGTTAAATGTGATTCTTAAATTGTTATTCTCTATATCTAACTTGATTACGTATTGCAATTAAAAAATTTATTATTCATATTAACAATTTGAGCTCTTCAAATACCAACAATCTTGGAGCTAATTTTTTGAAGTCTCACATGTCAAGTGTCACTAATTACTTAAGTATAGATAATAATGACTTAATAATCTCAATTAACAATTTTAGTATATATATTTACAATTTAAGTTCCCCAATCTGCTAGCATGGGCAGATTGGTCTTTTGGAAACATTTACAAATTAGAGATTCCTCCCATGAGCCTGACTTGAGATTTGTGATTTTTGACTTTTTAATTTGTCTTTTTTCTATTTTAAATATATTTTTCTGAGATTTTCTAAAGAAAATAAAGACAATAAATTTGGAATAAAATTGTACTAATATATTCATAAGATAAATATAATGAGATCAAAACTCTCTTTCCCTTATCAAGGGGACTAGAGTACTTATCTTAGTTACTACAATCAGAATCGCAACAATGGTGCCCATTTTTATAGTCAAATTATGATATTTACAAACTCTGATTACAATTGACAGAGGCAAAAATCTTTTGGCATTCAAGCTTCAGAACGGAAACCCTTAATTGAAAAAAAAAAAATAGTTAAGTTGGTTTATGTTTCTGAGTCCAAATGCTGTGATAATGTGTCTTCCATTTAAATTTTGCAACTGTTAGATTTTTAATTTGTCAACAATTTGTAATGTTTTTTTTCCCGAACTACCCTTTAAACCATTGAATAATCTCTATCTGCCTAATTAAGATATCTTTAAATTTTTTTTAACTTGAGATATATTTATTTCTTAAGTAATTTTTTAAGGGAAAATGGGCAAATTTAACAATAAAATTATGAGGAAGGTGCATTCATTACCATTAAATTTTTTAAGTTGCAAAAATATACATAAACCTTTGATAAGTAGGGTCCTCATTCTATGCCCATCACAATGATGAGCAACCAATTTCTTATCATTGTGATGAGATCTCAATCATTCACATTTAATCTGAATGGTTTAAATTTAAAATTTTCAATTTAACATTTTTTAAATGATAAATTTATTTTTATGAAAAGTGATAGTTATAAAAAAAATTATTTTTAATTCTTCATGTAATAAAATAAAAATTTGTTTAAAATATAATAATCTAATTAGACTCAATCTAAACCGTCAAAAATTAATTTAATGGTAATGATAGGTGGTGATCACATTTTTACTCATCGCTATAATGAACATAAAATGTGCCCCCTGATAAGCTGGGGATATTATCAAAATTGTTAATCTAAGATAATGTCTGTCAATTTTTTTCTACGGGAACCACACATGATGTCCACCTCTGCTCCTCTTCTCCTTCTTCTTTCCTCTCTCTGTCTTTCAACAATCCAGAAGTCTGCCACAAACCATACACTAGCTCCAGCCAGTTTCTCCATTGTCGAAAGCGCTCAAGCAAATTATGCGTTCCAACTCTCATTCATCGGCTTCTCGGTTCTCTGTCTTCTTCACTACGTCGTATACGAAAGCAGGGATGGCAGCAATAGATGTGGAATCGAGGACTTTAGTAAGGGAGTTGGAAATGGGGGAGTCTTGTAGATTGAAGATGTGGAAGTGGTGAAAGCGGGTGGGGCCGATGACGTCGGAGACAGTGACGGAGGGAGGGCTACGAGTGGTACGGGTGCGGCGGCGGCGGGCTTGGGTGGGGGCGTGAGTGTAGGCGAGGAACCATTTGGTGTAGAGATGGAGGAGGAGGGAAATGATGGCGGCGAGCATGATTTTGTTGTTATCGGAGAAGAAGCTCTGAAGCATTTGAGTGAAAGAGTTGGTGTGGGAATTAGTGTTAGAGAATTATTTTTGACTTCTTTTTTTTAGCTGGTGCTATCTTCTTTTTAGTCTTAGTTTAGGGTTTAGGGTTTAGAGTTTAGGAGAAGATCACAAATGACTAGTAAACTAGAACTAGGAAGGAGGTAGCGGCAGTTGGGAGAAAGAAGTCAGAAATAATTCTCTAAGACTAAGTTTAAAATTGAACAACTAGATTATATTGGGGGTTCAATGGCTAAGATCACATATAATTAAAACGACGTCGTTTTGAGGAAATGGAAACAAAATGAAAAGGAGACATACTTTGCCGATTCATATAGAGAACCAATTTCAATCTAACAAAAGTCATAAATCATTCTTAGCAAGAACAATCATTCTTCTCAAAATCGATTTCAACTTGATGTGATTGTTTTTATAATTAAAATAGGGTTATGTCCTTTTTAGAAATATTCTTTTTATCTTAGAATATGTCATATTTGAATACGTTGACATGTGGGAGAATTCTCAACCTCAATACCAACATGACACTCCAATATAAACTTATTAGAAATATTCTTCATTAAATAGAATATAATACTCCTCCTTCATGAAAAGAATAGAAATATTATTTTGCTTTCTTGTTCCGTCCTTAATTTTCTTACTTCTATTTTACTTTACTACTTTATATTTTTAGGTGGTTAGTGGTGGGTTGAGCAATTTGGTAATATAGGTTAGTTTTGAGGCCTCAAGTTCTATTGGGTACGTGGTATTAGAGTAGGAGTGAAAGTAGGATTGGGACATGCATTGACCCTTGAAAATCTATTTTATCCTATGAAAGTTTGTAGAAACAGAGGATTCTAGATTCTGTTGACGGTGTGAAGAAAACGGTTCCATGATAGCAGGCTGCATGCACTTTTTGTTTTATTTCAAAATCATATTCCATATTTTTTTTTTGAACTGCATTGGGTCCGTGTTTTAATAAGTAGAAGTAGTTTAAAGTACTTTTTTTTTCCCCAAAATCAAATGCCATATTTTATTAACTGGATTGGGTTCTTATTTTAATATTAAAAAAAACACTTTATAATTTTTTTACCTAAGTTTGTTATATTTGTTACAGTTCCGCTTCCGTTTTGTTTTACGGTTTTAATCACAAAATTAACTGGTTCCGTTTTTTGTGCAGCAATCTAATGGAATTTAAATATGGCTATTATTAATCATAGTATCAATTATTAAATTTGGGTAGTTTAACTCGCAGGTGGTCTTCTCTTATTTATTTGTCAAAGTTCCATCTTTTAGGCTGCATGCATTTTTTGTTCATTTAGACTGTAGGAAAACGGTAGTAATTGTGAGAGGCACAAATTGTAACGTATTTGTAAGATGAGCAAGAGGAAGCTGTTAAATATTTGGAAGGCATTCAATGACAATTATAATTATTTAATAGAATTGTATATTATTTTAGATCAAGCTTCGTCTTTGCCACTTCCTTCAAAAATAAGTAGAAGTGAAAATGATCCCACGTCATCATATAAAATGGGCGTAATGAAGTTTATTACACTCTTATAATTACCCTTCATGAACTGGAAACAAAACACTAATATTAATAAAGAAGAAATGCATTTAGGAATATTTTTAAAAAAACCAGTCAGTAAAAAATGGCTTTTGGTTATTGATACTCTTTTTCGGAACTCACATGCTTAAAATCTTTAATGAGGAAACCAAGTTAAGAATACAAAATAAATTATTTTTTGATTGACATAAGAATTCCACATAATAAGAATTTCAGATATTTATACTGTAGGGGAAACCTAACCAATAGTAAAAAGTGGGGATCTCTTTGATAAAATTCAAATAAGTATTTTTAAGAAATTAAATTTATGATCATACCAAATTGAGCCACACTTTACTGTCATACAAATTGATATTGGTGAAATTATACTTGTAGATATCCATACTGATGGAAATATAATATTTGTCACACAAAAAAATAATATAACATATTTATATTGAATAATCAAGCAATTGGGTAAGCAAAATAAAATTTATTAAAGTAAGTGTGCCATCCCATATTTTAATGGTGTAGTGTACTCTTAATTATGTTTAGATTTTATTTACTTATAACTTTATCCAATCAATTCAATTTTCACACACTTTAACTTATCCAATTGAATCTCCTAATCTATTTAACCACCCCTCCAAACAACATTTGTTCCTTCACATTCCCTATGTTAGGAGAAATTGTCCCTTCAAATTCCATATGTTAGGAGAAATTGAATTAACTTAAATTAAATTAAATTTTGGATTACATTTTCGATTTGGACAAGAAGTTGAGCTTTGATTTGTGTATGAAAGAATGTCTCCCTACACATTCCCCACCACAATTCTTATCCACACTCAACAACTATTCCAACATCTCAAAATGGAAACCAAACAGCGAGACGTTATTTGCCAAATCAATGACAATAAAGACACTTGGTGTTATATTCCAAGTTTTGATGATAACTAAACTTTATATTAGAAGTTAATTAGCTATAAAGATGTTTTTCAAAGAAAAGTTAACAAAATATTTTGCTAAATCATGTCTCAAAAATGCTTAAAAGAAAACTCAAATCTTGGATTTATAAACACTAGAGTGTTGGATGAGATGTGAACAAATTCACTACACAACAATGAGTGACTTGCTGTTGTGATAAGTTTCAATAGTGAGTCACTCGATGTTGAAATTTGTCCAACACTCAAGTCTTGACTTGGTTGACACCCAAGTGTTGAACCTTGATACATAGTGAGTATCAAGGTTACTAACCAGCTGTTGTAACCAAGACAAGACAAGACTCAGGTCTTAACTTCGACCAAGACCCAAGTGTTTTCACTCGATACATAGCGCTATGTATCCTTGCCATAACAACTAGTGACTCGCCGTAGTGGAAAGATCAAGACCTGAGTCTTGGTGGGTCTAATCAAGAAATCTTAACCATAAATATTTTTAAGATAATTTCTTTATTTATCAAAGATTTAAAGTTTCCATCTTCAAAGAAAAACAATTTGGGATCAATATATTTTTCCAAATATGTCTCTGAAGATGAAAGTGTTTTCTCACATCAAATGTTTTTCAAAGCAAAAGACTCTAGTGTCAAAAGGTGAGGTGTTCTCACATATGAGTCATTTTTCAAAAAAGATTATATGTCTTCAAAGGAAAAATCAAGTCTCTGAAGGTGAGGTGTTCTCACATAACTTGTTTCGAAATGATCACATGCTTTCAAAGTCAAAGTCAAAGACTATAGTCTTGATTTCTTTAAGATTCAAGTGTTTCTTCTTATTTTTAAAATCATTAAGTGAAAAATTCGAGTGTTGTGTCACATGCTCGTAATCTCAAAAAATAGAGCATTGTTGCATAATTTCTAAATTGTTAATACGTTGATTTCTTTGATACCCACTTGTTTCTAATGATTCTTCTAGTCTTGTTACTTACTAAGTAACAGATTACAAGAGGAGTTCGTAAGTTTGAAGATCAAAATTGCAAATTCACTTTATGTGTCCAAGAAATAAATGCACCATTAATGTGGTCTACTAACTACCTACGAAGTTGAAGAACATTCTCTTTTTTATTACAACAACTAGTTTTTCTTCTTATAGAGCATAATGCTTCATGCATCATAATGACTTCACTTTAAGGAAGCTATCAAGACTAACAGACTTTCAAATGAGTCACAATGGATATCTCAACGGTCACAAACCTCGAACAAACTATAAAAGACAAAGTGATTTAAGATGTCCAAGTAACGAAACTGAGCACGTTGATTTCTCTTACTATTTCATTAAGTGTCACCTTAAGTTTCATAGTCTTATTATCTTTATTGAGCTTTAATGTTTATTTATCAACTCTGTGAATGAGTGCTTAACATCATTCATTTAATCTATTGAGAGATAATTAAGGTAGGGGGCCTTGAGTGGGGACTTAGATTACATACTATAAGGGATAGTGATATCTTAGGTAGACAATTAAGTCTATATTGTGGCATCAAGAGCCTATTGAAGTTTTGGAAGATAGTGGTGATTCAATAGAATACTGAGAAACTGGGCGTATGCCAAGGTGTTAGATCAAACTAGTATAAAGATTGTGTCTTGTTTCTGTAATTAGAGTTTTAAATTTTTAAATAACCCAATTCACCCCCTCTTGGGTGACAAGTTTGCCTCAACACCTAGGTCATTTGTTGCACATGTTCTTACAAAGTTGGTTGGGCGAAAAAGAACTCCATCATATGATGTATAGAAGGTAGGCATGATGGTGGTGGATGAACAGGTTTGTCACCCTTAAGAGGCCGCTTATCAAGCACTTTTCCTATGTTGTTGGTTACATTTTTTTTATTAAATCAATGTAGGGAACCACAATTAAAGGGTTTGCCATTCAAAAGCCACTAAGAGAGCATTACATGAAGGAGCTCAACTAGGATGATGTTTATGAGTTCCAAAAATTCGAGGCTTAGACAACAATGACCAATAAAAAGTGACTCCACACTCTTGGAGGATCCAATTTCACAAGACGACATTCTATCAAGAAGCATATCTTCAAATTCCAAAGGAAATATACAACTTTGTCCCTATAAAAAGCATTGCAAATTATGCAGCATTTAATGAAGAACTAAATGGTTAGTGCTTGGTAGTATGGTTTTCTTGGCAATTTATATTTGTAGATTGTCATTTTTTATGTTTGTTTGTTGTGCTTACAAGCTTAAACTTTAATGCAAAATCCTTTCTAGATGTTATTGGATTCCTTCATGCTTTGGGAAATTTTGAAGATCAGTAACGAGGATCTAAGACATTTAAATGGCTCAATCTCACCCTTGTAGATAAAGACTAACATTTATTCTACTCAATGAGCTGCTATTATTATATTGTGAAGAACACACAATAATTAAGTCCTATGTTGAAATAATTGAGCAGTGATGCTACAACCAATGTAATGCTATTTAGGAATTGTGCTATGAAGACATTTGACAACAAGAATACTAAAATGGAGCCACCCATTATAATTGTCATGGTTTGCAATGTTGGACAGAAATAGAGGTACACAATTATGCAAGGCTTTAACTACTATATACATACTCCCTTTTGCTTGACACTGTTTCTACTTGACAACATGTCCTTATTACTAATGCCTTGTAAGCTACCAAAGTTTTGTTCAACCCTAATATTCCTAAGGGTAGGATGCTACTAGATGGGTGTGTACTATTTTCCATAGTGATTGTGTATGAATAATTTAGCCAATTATTAGTGCATATCAATTATGGTGTGGTCACTAATCTTTGGATTTCATGCGCAGCCTTACTCTAAGCACAAAACCAAGTCTTTACCAGAGCTGGTGTTGCAAAACCCAATATCACCAATGAGGACATGTTGATGTTTCATAATACGATCCCCTTTGAGATGTATGCAATATTAAGAAGGTATGTTTTGAATTGTGAAACTTGATTCATTGTGATAATGACTAAGTACAAAATCACATAGTTATTGTGTGCCTGACAGCTATTGGAAACAAGAGTGCGACATTGTCTCAAAAGTATGGATTCAAAACTTTAAAACAATATATGGATGGACCTATGATGGGTGCCCATGTGTCACAAAGTTAACCTATGAAAAAGGTCAGCTTACATTTACCAGTTGTAAGAAGGAAGTGTTAATGACTAAGCCAAAGTATGCTCTTATCATTTACACTCAAACTTAGTGACATACTCATTTTGGCCCAATTTTGCATAAACATTCCAAACACTAATCATAAAAAATTTGTTGCAGATTTAAGGTACATTATAAGGTCTTTGATGCTACTGGGAAACATTATGTACTCTTTTTCAATAGGCATGCAACTACACTTTTAGGATGCACAACTGAACAACTTAAAGAAAAATTGGAGAAGGTAAATTAGGAATTATAGCAAACTATTTAAAAATTGAAAATCATGATTGAAGGCTTTGAGATAAGACCACAATTATTACTCATGTACTTTTACCAGGAAGGTACACCATACTCTTTCCCAAAGGAATTGAGTTATTGCTCAAAGAAGAAAGTAATAACCAAGTTTAGGATCAAAGACCACAACATACAACATCCCCAAGTAGCATGGCAATTACACAATTCTTGGATGATCC
>JBAGKO010001744.1:0-12133 GCA_037177275.1 Acacia concinna | reverse complement strand
AATCTCTTGTAGTAATGAATTTCAATGATGATCATTTAAAGCAATAAGATTAAATATAAGCTATCTATCAGGTCAATATATATATATATATATATATATATATTTAAGCTATCTAATTTTTTTTCCTTAAAAAAAGATTTTCAAGGCAGTTAATCTCATTGATTTTATAATAGCTTCCAGTTAATGATAAAAGACTTACTTCGCTAATTAAACTCTCAAATAATTTTTATATATATATATATATATATATTATTTATAGATGCAAGGAGATGATTATGATGGCAATAATTTTTTTTTATTATGTTTATCATAAATGAATTTTATTTCATCCTTTTAAGCTTTTTTCCCTAAGAAAAGTCATAATTAACATATAACATACGAATTCATGTTTATATTTGGATAAATACCTAACCAAAAAAAAATATAGAAACTTAATTTAGAATTAGTTTAAACCACAATACACAATTGGAATAATTTTCCCTTCTTTCCTTTTATTTTATTTATGGAATTTTTCTTAACCAATATTACTCAGATTCCACTTGGAAACAAATTGAGCATGTGAGGTGAAAAATTGAGGGAAAACCATTTGCAAGTACATATACTACAATCAACTCCTGTACATAGGATAATAGTGCTAATAGAGTAAATTTATAGTAGCTAACGATATTAACACGATAAATTAATAATTTAATTAAGAGACAAAATAGAGAGGTACCAAATTATAAAATTGAGTTAAATTATAGGTATTGCAAATGGATTTTCCTAAAAATATATCCTTATTAGAAATTGCTTACTTTGCACTTTTTTTTAAATCCTTCACACTTGGTACATTGCATAGTGGCAAAGTAATCCTCATGACATGGGAGGTTGTGAGTTCTATTCCTACAGGCCCATTTTCAATTGAAAAAGAAAAAGAAAAACAAAAAGAAAGAAGAGAGAAACAAAGAAATTGAACACTTTTAATGTACTAGCTAGTCCTGGGTTTTTAATTTTGGGAGCAAGCAAAGACAAGAAAATATGTAACAAGTACCAACAGACGTGAATATCCTATATAGAATCATAAATTCAACTAGCAATTAAAAATACGAAGAAAAAACAAAAAATTCAGATTAAGAAAATTCCAAAATGAAACCTTGGGGAGAGGTCGACGAAGTAGATGTAGGAGTTACATGAAGATATAGTGGGTCAAGAGTGGAAAGTCAATCACAATAAAATGAAAAAGAACTTTCCTTTCTATAAGTCCAATTTAGGGGGTTTTGGTTTTTTTTTTCTTTGGGGATTGATTTTGCCATTATTAAATGGAATGAAAAAATTACGTCAATTCATGTTGAAAAGAAAGAAAGATGAGAGAAAGGGCTGAAAATATCATTCATTGAGCTAAAATTAAAAAATTGCATTCATTCCAAAGGTATTTAATGAGTTGACAAATTTCTTTTAGTGTGTGAGAATTATGCAAATAGAAATAATAATAATAATAATAATAGAAAAGGATCGGAGTGGTATATGTGTATATATGCGTGAGTTTTTTGGGTTGGGTCTAGCTTCTCTCGCTGCCAAAGAGGTCCTTGGTAAAGAGAGATAGACAGATATTTGTGTTTGAAAAAAATTGAGATGGTGGGGCCCCTCAAAATATTTTTTTTCAGACACATATGTGTCTATCTCTCTCCTAAAGATCTCCCAACTCCGAGTTTTTTGGAAGGGATATATGAGAAATACAAAGGAAAGCAGAGCGGTAAAAGCAGGGTCCTAAGCGTGTCTGGGGGAATTGACTAGGACTCTGCTTTCTTTCATATTTCCTCCTGTCTCTTCCCTCCGATCCGAGTCTCCTACTATAAATACCCAAATGCATATACAGATATCCCGTCTAACTGTTTACGCCCATCATAAAATCTGTGTTTTTCTTCCCCTCTTTTGCCCCTCGACTCTCTTCTCAGTTCCCACAATCTTCACCATCTGTCTTTCTTTCCCTTCTCTCTCTTCTTCTTTGTTTGCTTTTGGCAACCCTTCTCTATCTTCCAATAATGGCCGACCACCAACAAATTGAAGGGGCCCCACCTGTCATGGCCCTAGTTCATTATACTCTGAGATATGCACAAAGGTTCTACCACTCCTAATTAATCAGTATTACCTTATCATTATCTTACCCACCTCTCAAAGTTTCACTTCCTTGTGAATTTCAACTAAACAAATTTCTTCATTTCTGGTTTCTACTTTTTGCTTAGTTTCTTCCTATTAACGTTATTACCACTCTACTTTATGATGCTAATTCAGTTTATTTATTGCTTTTTTTCTTTTTTGCGGCTGCTCGCAGATCCCCACCGGCGCGACCGCCGCTCAACCCTCCTCTAACATCTCCTACTTCCAGCTCTCGACGAAGGTTTCACCACATCTAATCAATGTACTCCCATTACATTGGTTTAAGACTTTAAGTACTGACATTGCCTGTTCTTGCGGCTGCAGATCAAATGGGGGACAAGAGGAACATTTTGCACCGCTACATGCTGTCATAATTTCTCTGATTACAGCAATAGGAGGTTATGTGCTATTTCAATTTCAATCTAAGGGTTTGTCCCTTTTCGATGAGCATGGAAACATAATGAGAGTCGCTTTTGTGATGCTATTCGTCTATGTCATGGCTTTCATGGCAGAATTTAGGCTTCGAAACCAATCTAATTACTTTGCTATCATGAAACAATTTACCCCTCTGTTTGGACTGCTTGTTGTCGTTGTACTTCTCTTCATTTTATCGCTCTTCCTGGGTTTGGTTGCATCCATCATATGGGCTTTCTTGGTGGTTGATCCTACAGTCAGCTTGTTTCAACAAATTATCCAATCGCTTCGTGTCATCATTCAACATATTCCTACCAATCATACGGCAACAAATAACATTGACGTGGAAGAAAGTGACCCTCTTGAGATTCTATAGAATGGCTTACCATAGAAATTTGGCTAATTGTTGCTTAATGGAGAAAAATCATGTTCTTTCATTTATATAATTGCTGCTGCTGCTGCTGGTGTTGTAAGGTATCTGAGGGCTTCTTGCCACTATTTTGATAATCTAATTATGAAATATATATTTATTTGAGACTTCATAACTTCATATCCACATCTATAAATGCTGAAATCTGAACTAATAATGAAAGGATTGGGGAAATGAGAAGAACAAGAAGGAAGAAAACAGGAACTGCAACCAAATTTAGTGAATACTTAAGAACCTGCAAGATTCTGATATGTAATACCAATAACAGAATTGGTAGGTATAGTTAGTTAATAAATAACAAAATCAGAGACTGGCCATCAGAGTCATTTGTGCCTGTAAATAGATGTAAACCCCTCTATTGTAAGCTAGCTTATGATCTGAATGGGATGCATGGCATTAACTTGTCTCATTCCCTCTCAATCCGTCTCTGTGGTTCTCTATTTACCCTCTTAATTCCTCTTTATTCCTGTTCTCTGCCTCCCCCCTCCCTCCCCCTCTTTCTCTCTCATGTCCTAATTCCAATATGACAATAGATTCTTAGGGGTATTCATGCTTGATAGGAACTGCCTATAGTGAAAACATGATTAATTTTGTAATTGAAATTTTTGAATGCATTCTCTTTTTTTCTGTCTCCATTAACTTGGTAATTAAATTTTCATTTATTAACACAGTTGAACTTTGTTTTATAGTTTTGAGGATATTTTTGTTTCGCTTCATAATTGAATTGCAAGCATTATTCTTACAACTTGCATGTATTTTGTATAATGTTCTGTTTGGAATATCTTACAGGTAATTTGCTCATAAGGGGAAATGTAATTGAAGAGAAACATGCATCCTCACCTGTGGTAAACTCTCTAATTCTTATTAAGTAGATTGTTTATATTTAAAAAAAAAGTGCAGAGGAGAAAACATAAAATTATGTCCGATTAATTCATTTGTACTACGTAAGTGGATGGAATAAATACCTATATTAAATATTATTATCTAGAATTTAAGAGAATGGTAGCACACATCTTGCTTTTTCATGTTATTGAAATTTGGAGGGATCAAATCTGGTGCTAGCTTGTGTTTTTGTCAACCTATGCCGTATTAAAGTTAGGAAGATGGAGTCATGAGATAAGTTTCTTTACGTTCCTTCAGCCTTATTAAAAAGGACAAAATAGTTGTTCTAAGTCTTTTTACTATATCTTTTCCAAATTACACTATATCTGAACATTCAACTGGCATAGTAGATACTTCTTATCTTGGCTGTGGCTCACCGTGGTTTATTTAATCTTCCCATTTCTAATTATGGTTAGTATTATAAATTAAATCTAGATTTTTTTTTTTTGAAACCTCATTGTTATGTGTTTCTTATTCTTTGAGGGGCTGGGTACTCATTTCACTTGATTTTGGGACTATTGGAACACATTATATGTTCAAAACCAAATCCTACATCTATAATTGCTGCTGCTGCTGTGAGTGTGTTTGTCAATGTATTGTTTAATGTAGAGTATGAATTTTATATAATTCATTATTTTGTCGGAGCAGTCAATAAACATTCCATAGGAAATTTTTCCGTCAGCTTTTAGCTGTCCTGTTCCCTCTTCTTTTGCCATTTCTCATGAGAGCTATCTGAGGGCTTCTTGCCACTGTTTTTATAATTTTATTTTGAAAGATGTATTTATTTGAGACTTCATAACTTGATATCCATATCTATAAATGATAAAGTCTGAACTAATAATGAAAGGATGGGGGAAATGGGAAGATCAAGCGACTAGCCATCATAGTCATTTGTGCCTACAAATATATGTAAACCCCTCTATTGTAAATCAGCCTATGATCTGAATGGATGGATGGCATTACCCTGTCTCTGTCCCTCTCAATCCTTCTCTGTGATTCTCTCTTTACCCTTTTAATCTCTCTTTAATCACCTCCTCTCTCTTCCCCTTTCTCTCTCATGTCCTAATTACAATCTGACAACAGATTCTTAAGGGTATTTTTGCTTGATAGGATCTGCCTCAAGTGAAAAAAGATGTTTACTTTTGTTATTGAAAATTTTGTAGACATTCTCTTTGTTCTATCTCCACTAACTTGGTAATTAAATTTGAATTTATTTTTAACAAATTTATGTATGATGTTCTGTTTGTAATACTTTACAGATAATTTGTTGAGAGGATGAAATGCCATTGAACATAAACATGCAGCCTCACCTGTGGTAAACTCTAATTCTTGTTATGCAGAATGTTAAAATTGGAAGAACTTAAGGAGGGGCAACTCAAGGAAGAACAAACAGAAAGATATGTCCAAATAACAGATTCGTACTATGTAAGTAAGTGGATAGAATAAATACCTAAAGTATGCATTATCGTCTAGAATTTTATTATAATGGCAGCGCACATCTTGCTTTGTCATGTTGCAGAAATTTGGAGGGATCAAATTTGGTGCTATCTTGCATTTTTGTCAACCTGTGTTGTATTAGAGTTAAGAAGATGGAAATCATCAGATAAGTATATTGAAATTGTTTCAACCTTCCAATCCATTAAAAATGAATTAACATAGTTGTTCTAAGTCTCCTAATATATCTGGAGCAATTTCTTTTCCAAATTACACTATATCAGAACATTCAGCTGGCATAGTAGGTTCTTTTTATCTAGCTTGAGGCACACTGTTCTTTATTTAATCGCCTAATTTCTAATTACAGTCAATATTTTAAACTAAATCTGGAGTGTTTTTGAAACCTTATGTTATTTTGTTTCTTATTCTGTGAAGGAATACTCATTTCACCTGGTGTTGGGACTGTTGGGACACAAATTGTATGTAGGCCAGTTTATCAGTAACCTTGTCTTTAAAGCCTAAGTTAATGACGAAAAATTCCAATCCATCTATGATGCCTGCATATCTGTAAGGTTAATTTAAATTTGGGTTAGATGGTCTGAATAATCTTACTACCATTTTTGGGAATTATTTTGTACATTATATACCCTCCTCTCTCATGAGATCTATCTGAGGACTTCTTCCCTCTGTTTCCTTCTGCCATGTCAATAAAAGATGATATTATATTTTCTACTAGATCTTATGATTGTTCTCTGATGAAAGATGTCAGATTTAGAAATGATCACTAATCTGAAAAAATAAGTAATGGGGAAAAATGGATTGACCTAGAAGGACAACTATAACGGCAAGTAAATATAGTGAATAACCAAACTCACAGCTTTATGCTTTGTCATATTGAAGGACAGTGTATGGTTCCTGCCGTGTTTATGTTTGATAGATTATTAAATTTCCATGTATTCTTAATTTTACTTACATGTATATTGTATACTGTTCCGTCCGTTATGTCTTACAGGTAATTTATGGAGAGAGTGAAATGAAATTGGACAAGAAAAGTGCAGTTAACCAATGGTAAAATTACTATTTTTTGTTAACCTCAACGTTTAGGCGAAAAAACTCATGGATGAGAGCAACGGAAAGTTATGACAAGAGAATCCACTTTGCCTCATTGTTTCTTTCTCTATTTTATTTTATTTAAAAAGAAATCCTGAAACCAGTTTTTTATTTTTTTAATTGCCAAGAACAGGGTCCTGGTGGTTGCAACAAGTAAGTGAATCTTATTTCTCTGCAGGAATATTGACTTTGAATTTAAGTGGCAAACAATGTTTTCATGCTTACTTAATGTGCTATGTTCTCATGGAGGATCTAGTTTTGATCATACGGCTCTTAATTTATGGGCTATTCATTTTTACTTTTTGTATGAGCAAGCTAAATACTAAGAGAAATTTTGTGAAGCGGAGGACTGCTTCATCAGAAGTGGTGGCTTGGTTGGATGATGTGGCTATGATGAAGATTCTGTATGCAGATTCCTTCGTCGTTGTGGGGCAGAGTTTGGACGAGCCGAGGAGGGTGAGACTGTGGAGTCTGATGCGGCCATGTTCATCGGACTAGGAGGTGGCTGTTTCAGAGAGGGGTAATGTGCGTCTGCCGATTCTTCCCTTTCTGTCTCTTTCTGGTGTATTGCTCCTCTATATGGTATGAGCTGATATGTTCTGAGGATTTGGATATTGTTGTCTACCTTGGATTCAACTGCTTAAGATGAAAGCAGCGGGTAAACTAGTAGATAGTCCTGTGCTGACTTACATTCTGGACAGTATTGTTTGGACTTATGTTGGGAGGCTGCTTGCATGATTATTGGAGATAAACATTGAGTTCCACAGGGCACTGATTGGTATGGGTTTCGACTGCCTCTTATGTGCTTATCTCTAACTCTGGATATTTTGACTGTGTGCGCTACAGTCTAGTGTTATAAATGGCAGCCTTTAATCAAGAAATTGGGTGATCTGAGATGGATTCCACCTAGTGTCGTGGTAGGATTGGCAAATTGGAGTGTTCTCCACTAGTTCTAGATGTGCCTAGAGAGTGTTTATGACCTGAAGTGTACACTGTACAACAGCGGTGGATTTTATCAAACTTGGGAAAGCATTAAGCTGAGTTTGCTTTATGTGGTTACCAAGTCTTCATACAACTGCAATCTGAATGGTGCATGCAGCTTTCATGGGGAAGCGCTCAATTGGGTTGCTCAACGCCCTCCCTCTTTCAGTTTGATCCTAGCTGAGGATTTGCTTAGTGATAGGAAGTGGTTTTGTGTTTTTGTTTGGTCCTTATTGTTTCAGAGTTTGTTTTCCTGCATGTTTCTATTTCTGATATCGAACTATCTTTCTGAGTTTTTGGATGCAATGAAATCGCATGATTTGGCCAAAAGTAAGGCATACAGTAGAAATTAAATTAAGTGATATTCTACTAAGACACTTTTATTCCTGCTTTTAATGATTTAGATTCTTTTTTTCCTGATCAAATCTACTTTCTATATATATAGCTAAGTCTGAATTTTGATAACTTTGCCCTTTATGACAGAATTTAATTACTAAATCAAGATTAAAAAGGTACATTACCCTGTTTTTAAAAAAAGATAGAGCACAATCAAAACAGGGGTAAAAGGTTTTGCTTGTGTTGTTGTATCTGGCTCTGCCTCTGATGTTCCCACAGCTTCCTCCTACTAAAAATAACGAAATAGACCCAAATGCAGGTGATGCCTCTCAATAATATATGAAAGAACCATATTTGATGTAACAATATTCTTCCTTGGAGTGAATTTGGTTAGCATGAGCATAATATGGAAGAAACATATTGTTGAGGATTGTCAATTTATGTCACATAGTTCTTATTTCTTAGCATAATAAGGAAAAAACATATTTGATATAACATATTGTTGGTTAGCATGAGCATAACTTCAAAATGTAACCAAGTTCAGAATACCTCTTCTGGCACATAGTTCTTACTTCTTAGTGTAAGGCATGAAGGCTTTTTATTATAGTTTTGATTTTGCTAACTTAGTATCTCTTGACTAAATATTTTTTTAATCATCTAATCAATCTCTTGTAGTTAATGGATTTCACTTATGATCATTTAAAATAACAAGTTTAAATATAAGCCATCTATCAGGTCAATATATATATATATATATATATATAAGCTATCTATTTTTTTTTAAAAAATATTTTTAAGGCATTTAATCTCATTAATTTTATAATAGCTTCCAATAATGATCATACATGACTATTACTTGTCTAATTAAACTCTCAAATAATTTATATATATTATATATAGATACGAGAAGATGATTATGATGATAATAATATTTTTTTATTATGTTTGTCATAAATGAATTTTATTCCATCCTTTTGAGTTTTTTTTAATATTGTTTTTATTAATATTGGTCAGGCACACATAAATCATTGTTAACATTTTCAGGTCAAAGAAAAGTCATAATTAACATATGAATCGTGTGCGAAGTAATGTTTATATTTGGAAAAATAACTAACAAAAGGGGAAAAATTAGAGAAACTTAATTTAAAATTAGTTTAAACCACAATACGTACACCAGGGAATAAGTTTCCCTTCTTTGCTTTTTATTTTATTTATGGAATTCTTCTTAACCCATATTACTCAAAATCCACTTGGAAACAAATTGAGAAGTGAAAAATAGAGGAAAAACCATTTGTAAGTACATATATTTTAATTTTTTTTGTTTTTCTCTCAATTTTTAATTTGTTATCTATGTGTTTTTTCTTTCTAATGAAATGTTTTAATTTTGCTCCATTAGTATAATAAACTCTTGTACATGGGATAATAGTGCGAATACAGTAAAGTTATAGTTACTAACGATATTAACACAACAAAATTAATGCTTACTTAATAAAAAAAAACACATAGGTATCACATTAAAAATTAAGTTAAATTATAGGTACTGCAAATGGATTTTCCTAAAAATATACCCTTATTAGAAATTGAATACATTGCACTTTGTACATCGCATAGTGGCAGAGTAATCTTCATGAGAGGTTGTGACAAGTACTGACAGATGTGAATATCCTAAATAGACTCATAAATTCAACAAGCAATAAAGAACACGAAGAAAAACCCAACAATTCAGATTAAGAAAAATTTAAATGCTTAGATTGGTAGAAGTAGATGGAGTTATATGAAGATATAAAGGGTCAAGAGCAGGAAAGAAAATCACAATAAAATGAAATAGCACTCTCCTTTTTATGAGTCCAGTTTGAAGAAAAAAAAAATGGTCCTCATTGTAAGTTTACCTACTGAGTTATAAATGATAGAGTTAAAATTTTGTCATTATTAACTGTAATGAAAAAATGAGTTGATTCATGTTGAAAGAGAGAAAGATGAGAGAGAGGGTTGAGAATATCATTCATAAATGGAGATAAAATTAAAAAAATGCATTCATTCATGACATATTTAATGCGTTAACAAATTTTCTTTAGTATGTGAGAATTATGCAAATTGAAATTAAAAAAAAAAAGTAACAGAGTGGTATATGTGTATTTAGGGAAGAGAGTGGAAGACAACACTTTTTTTTTTTTTTTAATATAAACTGAATTCATTCCAAAATAAATATATACAACTATTCCTACTTAACAGGTACCTAATATTGATTAGGTAGAAGTTGATCAAGGATACAAAAATTCTTTGTCATGCTATGAGAATATTTAGCAAAATAATCTGCATATCTATTTTCTTTCCTATTTTTATCATGAAACTCTACATGCCAATTTTTATGAACAAAGGATCGGGTCTCCTCAATGATATCAATGAAAGGACGGTTATGATCACTTCCCCGAATTAACATGTTAATTACTTCCCATGCATTCCGAGGAAACAATCACAGATCCATCTATCCATTTAATATGTCTAGCTAGGATTTATGCTATGGTTGATGGCACTCTGATGAGTTGGCAGTTGAATCCACAGATCCATCTATCCGAATAACGTACATAGTTGTCTCCCCACAATGATATCCAAACGGGCACTTCGTTGTTGCTGATATGCTTTGCCTCTTTCTGAGTTCACTTGTGTGAAGAAGTCTTCCATGCGCTATAAGCCATATAAAAGATTGAGAAAATTATACTGAGGTTCTAAGTAAGAGAATATACGTCAAAGAGTTCTCAAGATAGAAATTAATTACTGTCAGGTCCTGAGTAAGAGAATATATGTCAAAGAGGTCTTAAGATAGAAATTAATTACTGTCAGGTCTCAAAATTGTTAATGGCACACCTAAGGTTGTTAATAACAACCCAGCGTGGGGTTGTTATTAACAACTCTAGGGGCACCATTAATGGGATCTTGACAGTAATAAATTTTTTATTTTAGGGATTTGACAGTAGTATTTTCTTATGAGGGAACTATGTCAACTTTAATACCGGGCTAGGTTTCATTCGTTATCTCCTTTTTTTTTTATTATTTTCTCATCATTTTATATTTATTATTAAATTATAAAAATAAATAATTCAGATTCAATCTTTTATAAAATAATTATTATAAATATATATAAATAATTTTAAGCTCTTACAATTCAATTTACACAATTCATAATTGTAATATAGAAAAAAATGATAAATTTTAATTTATAAAATATTATAATAATAATTTTATAAAATATTAAATTTAGACTATCCATTTCATCATCTAAGGATGGAGATAGGTAATAAGAAGATAATAAAAGAGATGACAATGAGACTATCCTTTTCCTTTTAATATGCTACTACAAAAATTATATATATATATATATATATATGTTTGGAGACAGTTAACCTAAGAATAGGAAAGGAATAGGAAAGTTCCTAATTCCCACAATCTTCATCATCTGTCTTTCCTACTTTTCTTCTTTATTTGCTTTTGGCAACCATTCTCTATCTTCCAATCATGGCCGACCACCAACGAATTGAAGGGGGCCCACCCGACATGGCTCTAGGTCCATATAGTCGTAGATCTGCACAAAGGTTTTACCACTCAGCTCATTACCTTACATAACCTTGCCTTCCTCTCAATTTTTCACTTCCCTGTGAATTTCAACTAAACAAAGTTCTTCATTTCTGCTTTCTACTATTTGCACTAGTTACTTAGTTTGTTCCAATTATTGTTATTACTACTCTACTATATGATGCTCTTTCAGTTTATTACTTATTACTATTATTTTGGGAAAATTATACTAAGATCTTGAATAAGGGAATATACATCAAAGAGGTTCCAAAATAGAAATTTATTACTGTTAGATCCCAGGGTTATTAATTGGGATTTGACAATAATAAATTTCTTAACTTGAAACCTCAGAGGAGTATATTTTTTTTATGAGACCTATTTGACGTATATTTCCTTATTTAAGATTTAAGTGTAATTTTCCTTTTTTTCTTTTAGCTTCGTACTTCTAGCTCACCACGAAGGTTTCATCGCGCCTAATTAATTAACTTTTATATGTAGTTTCATTTTGTCTTTTTATCCCAAAAAAAAAAGTACTGCATAATCTTTATCTGATGATATTGCCTGTTCTTGTGGCTGCAGATCAAATCGGGGACAAGAGGAATATTTTGCACCACTACATGCTGTCACAATTTCTCTGATTGCAACAGTAAGTGGTTATGTGCTATTTCAGTTTCAATCTAAGAAATTGTCCCTCTTTGATGAACATGGAAACATCATTAGAGCTGCTTTTGTGATTCTATTCTTCTATGTTATGGCTTTCATGGCAGAATTTAGGCTTCAAAATGAATCTAATTACTTTGCTATCATGAAACAATTTACGCCTCTGTTTGGACTTCTTGT
>JBAGKO010001733.1:0-12135 GCA_037177275.1 Acacia concinna | reverse complement strand
TTGAAATGTGATGCAGAAAAGCCATTATACGCCGGTTGTACAAAATACACAAGATTGCTAGCGGTGCTAAAATTGTATAACTTTAAAGCGCGCTTCGGCTTGAGTGATTCTGGTTTCACGGCACTACTTGAACTTTTACAAGATATGCTTTTAGAAGAAAATGAACTGCCTACCAAGATATACGATGCGAAACAGATACTTTACTCTACAATTGACACGGGTTATGAGAAGATATACGTATGCCCTAACGATTGCATATTATTTCGATATCAATATGTAACACTAGAGAAGTGCCCTAAATGCAACGTTGCTTGATATGTGAAGAAGAAAGGCAAAAGCCCTTGGAATATCTTATAGTATTTTCCAATTATCCCTAGATGTAAGCGATTGTACAGCCATGCAGAGATTGCTAAGCAGCTGACATGGCTTGCAGATGAACGGATTGAAGACACGAAACTTAGGCACCTTACAGACGCTCCTCAATGGAAAAAAATAGATCATGAGTACCCTAATTTTGTAGATGAAGCAAGGAACCTACGCCTTGAACTGTCAACTGATGGAATAAATTTGCACAGAGTTCAGAGTAGTACACACAACACATGGCCAGTTATATTGATGGTCCAGAGCTGTCCCTCATAGATATTGTCCCTGTTTGCAACCGTAGTGAAGAGCATAATTTTATTTTCCTGAGTGCAGCCGTAGCCACCCAGAAAACACATCCACGAGGGGAAGGTATTCACACCCTTATAAGGCGTGTTTTGTTTCCCTTCCCAATCGATATGGGACTTCACACTTAAAATTCTTCTTCTCTACCTTTCAGGTTATTTGTTCCATATTTCTACACCCAACTGAGCAACATGAAATATGAATTTATGAATCTATTTTTCCAATTACTTAATAGTCTTAAGTTTTTCTTTCCAGGTTTTTTTTGAGAATCTAATTCCAAAAGTCTATTTTCTTTTAAATGATGAAATCTTTTTTTATTTTATAATAAAATAGATTGTATTTTTGTATCTAATATGAAGTTAATTTTTTTTATTGTTGAAGTTAAAACTATTTAAATAGTATTATATGTATCAAATATTTATCCATATATAATTGGCTTCCCCTCTCTTAACCATACAATTGGTTATTAAAAACTTTTATTTCACCAATGGTCTTATAACTTTGTGGTATGAAAGTTCTTTATGGCTTATTTAGTATGAAGGATTTGGAGGGGAGGGGAGGGGAGAGAAAATAAAAATTTTAGAAGTTGAATTTTAAAACAGTTTCTTAAAGTTATAAGTTCGTTTATTTATAATTTCAAGCCATCAGTACTACTTTAATTAAAAGAAAATTTTTATTCACCTTCCCTTAAACCAAACATTACCTTAGTGAGCCAAAATAATTCTGCCAATTCTTGTAAAAGCGTGGAGATCGGACAATTCTACCCTTATCCCATAATTTTCCAATATCACCACAAACATTTAAGAGCCCTAATCAAACTCCTTCACTCTACCACTAACTCAATCCTCAGATCAAAACAGTTCGTCTCTATTTGTTCGCCTGCTAAAACAGTCAATCTCACTTAGGCCCATCAAGCCATTACTCCTTTATTGGTGTTGTTGCTGTTGTTTAATAATTAATTTGAAAAAATCTTACTAAAAGACAGTTGAATTAATCAAATACTAATGTGGATTACTACAATTAATATATTATAAATTAGGTTATGTGACACAATTAGTGATTTTAAAATTTGATGAAATGTCTAGAGTACCCCTGTGTAAATTTTCCGTTGAGAGTGAATCACCGTCGCAGGATGATAATTGCTGTGAGGAGTGTTTATTAGTGTAGTCGTGAGAAATAATCAACGTTTGACTTTGAAATTGTGTGTGCTGTATCTTTGTCTTTGAAAGTCTTGGATTTGGAACAAAGATGCACACTCAGCTATTTTATTTACAACCCCACCAACAGGAACTATGAGTCTCGAAGGTATTTTGAGCAGTTAAGAGAGAATCTTGAAGCTGTTATATCTTATGGACATCAAAGGGTTATGGCTTTGTAAGCCCATCTATATTAACCATTATACACTGTGATTATACTAAAAGGAGGCCATACAACGAAGGTTAGTGCTAAGGAAAAATCTCAAAAAAAGATCAGGGAAATAAGTAAAAGACAGATCAGAGTTATGAAATATGAAAATTCTAAATCAGACATTTTTGTACTTTTTTTTCTTGAAATTATAAAAATGATACTAAATTTTAACAACACGAGGCTCTTAATTCACAACAAGACTATCTCAATTAACAACAACAGAAGCATTTAAGTACTACGTATTTACGCTATGCATTGTTGTGCTGGTGTTGTTAATCGAGATAGTCTTGTTATGAATTAAAAGTCCCGTATTGTTAAAATTCAATGATATTTTCATAATTTTAGGGGGGGAAAGTACAAAAAAGGCCTGATTTATGGATTTCACAGCTCTGATCCACCATTTACCTACTTTCCTAGTCTTTTTCTAACATTTTCCCTAAGATTAAATTCAATTGGTTCAGAAACGAAGAAGATAAATCTTCCTTATATGGTGGTTTGTAACCCCAACCCATCACAAAACTTTCTTATATTAAAAGAAGCAAGATTTAACAAAAGAAGCAACTTATTTTCTGACTCTATAGACGTCTCTGATAAATTTCCCACAGTATGGCTTCGATCTATATGTAATGCGCAAACATTAATATGGTTGGATGCTAATTTTACGTTTTAATAACTAAGCAGCATGAATGTAATTTTAGCCCGATTTTTAAATCCCTTTTTGTGTCGTATAAGTTAATTTATAATTTGTTTAGTTGAATGACTCAAGTTATAATTTGATTCATTCAACTGTCTATTTTGATAGATTTTTCCCTACTAATTAAATTTAGGATAAATGATTTAATTCAATATCATTTTATTATAAAAACTCAAATTAAAAAACTATTAAACATTTTTTTAAGAAGATTGTTTGGTAATATCCTCACAGAGATTCTTTTTCAATATTCGTTTCATTTGACTCTGCAGGTATGATTGACTTTAATTTATTTTGTTGATAGTTGAATTAATTAGAGATTCAAAATTCACAAATTGTGCCCAAATTCTCAATTTTTAAAATTTTTTTTATATTTGTTTTACATGATGACATAGATGTTGATGTTCAACAAGGATTTAGATCACAAGACGCTGTCTTAATCCTTTTTGTATTTTCCAAGATGAGACAAGAACATTACAATCCCTCTAGAGCTCCAAAATATAAGATATAAAATTAATTAATATTTAGGTAATAATTTCCCAATAATTCATTTAATTAATTAATTAATTATATTAATAAATTATTTAATTCAGTTAAACACAGTCATCTTTGACCCATACTTCAGGTTCTTAATATATGATATGTTTAGTAAGTTGATTTGATCATAACTATACAACTTATTTTTTATATTTGTTAATTTATTTAATCTATTTAATATTCTCTCAATAATAATCAAGAAAAATAGAGAAGGAATGGATAAAAAAATGATTATAATATTTTAAAAAATATATACAAAGAAGCAATCTTATTTTTAGCGTTGTGTTTAGTATGACTTTTTTTTTGGTGGTTTGGGGGGAAACTGCACCCTCACCTCCTCTTGTTTAAATAAAAACAATTTTAATGAGGGGAGGGGTTTCTTTCACCTCCAATTATATACTTTTTCTGTATTAACATTCATCGTCTTCACCAAACCAACCCATAAGACAAGTGAAAGTATATTTTTTAAACAATCTTTATTATATTTTGATTCATTATTTTAAAAATCAACAGTTTGTGTTTTTATTTAGCTAAAGATTATCTACTTCTTAACTATTTCCAATTTTTCATGACCATGACATTTTTAGCATGTAAGGAATCAAACTGATGTCTATATTTATCTTATTGCTATAGCCTCTTCTACATGATTCCAATGGGTTAGTAAACTAAAAGGAATTGATAGATTGATGGCGAAAAATAAAAAGAGAACTGATAGATTATAATACTAGATCGATGTGATTAAAACCTAAGATCTTTTGTTTGAATATCTAAAAGGTTAAAAGCTCAAAGAATGTGTGTCTCCGTTGATATATGGACAAAAAAACAAAATAATTAAATAAATAATAAAATCACTCCATATGTCAGCATACATATCATTCCGTTTTATTCACAATTCAAATGGTAATTAAAAGATTCAACATGAGTACCCATGCTTTTCTTTCATAAGCTGTAACATCAGGCCCCCTTATTTAAGAGAAAGTCAGCATATAATTAATAACACATTAATTTAATACAAAATAATAATGGAAAAAAGACAAGTAAATACCCTCTAAATATTAAAAACCCTGAAAGATAATGTAAATTTGGTAAATGACAAATGAAGGGCCCTGATGAAGACTTAACAGAGAATGACTAAAAATGAGAGCAGATAATGACTACAACAAAATGTTTAAAACTCAACAAAGAATGATTAAAACTGACTAATTTTCTGTCCCTTATTTGTCATTTATTAAATTTGAGTCATCTTTCAAAATTTTTTATATTTATAGGGTATTTATTTATTTTTTCCCAATAATAATACCACAACAAATAATCAAAATAATCTGCTCCAAGTTTCCTCATCAGTCCCACCTCTACATGAATCTGCTTGTAAAATCAGATGAAGAATTAATACATACACAGATATAATACTGTACTCCCTTCCTTTGTTCCTTTTTTGTAAGATAGGATTAATCGAATTACTTTGTTTAAAAAGTTAGTTAAAAGTTGTTGGGTTTAATGAATATGTAAAAATGAATTTTGCTTTTAAAAAAAATTCACTCGTTTATGTGGAAAAGAGAGAATAAGTAGTGGAGAAAGAATGTGTGGTAAGGAGAGAAAGTTACCGTGGAAAATGCGGAATTAAACAAGTAATTTATTTTTTTTTAATTCAGTGGGGTAAAATGTGAAATTTGTAATAAAAAAATAATGAAATTTGAGACATCCCTTAAACCTATCTTATAAAAAGGAATGTGATATACTTGATCAAGAATCCTCTCTTATAAAAAAGAATAGAGGAAATATTAACTAACAAGATCTTGTGTGTAGCCATAATCCCTAACTGTAAAAAATAAAGTTTAAAACAAAATAAGGAGAGAGTTATAATTACCAGTGTTAATGATTTCAGTTATTCCCTTAGTCTTGGGGTGGAGGCTTCGTTTTTGCCATAACCAATATTAGTTCCAACGATATTAGTTTCATCATCCATCTTGCTAATAAAACCACCTAGAATCCATTGAAATCTTAGATAATAGTGGAAATTCGGAGGGACTTCAAGTAACTAAACATAGGTTAAAGAGTTAGACCAAACTAGTATAAATTGTGTTATCGAGATAGTAATTTATTCTCTTCACCTGCGCTATCTCTTTAGATTGAACTATTGTTTTTAAATTTTTTAGTATCACTCAAATTACCCTTTCTAGGGTGAAAAGTTTGCGCTAATATTTGGTATTAAAGATAAGTCTTCTGAGTTCTGTAGATTTAACAACATAGAAGAAAAAGATCGGATATTAGTGGGGGTGATAAGTATAATGTGGACGGTTCTGTAGTTGGTAATAATACACTAGTTTTTTGTGGTGGAGTGGCAAGAGATTATTCTATAAGGTACTAGATGGTTTTATGTGTCAAATGGGGATGGGTTCAAGTTTGCTGGCTGAATTATAAGCTGTGCTATGGGGGCTAAAACGAGCATGGGAAATGAAGTGGCATCGACTAGTGGTAGAGACTGATTGCTAAGAGGTTGTAGAGTTTATGGCAACAGGTTGGACTGATCTTCATCTTCAGCGTGATTTATTAACAAAGGTGAAAGAGTGTATGCACCGAAATTGGGAAGTTGATTTGGTGTGGTGCTACGGTGAGGTGAATGAGGTTGCTTATAGATTGACTGAGGAAGCTCAAGGACTTGCACAAGGAATACACACGTTTTCTATGGTTCCTTCTTTCTTATTGGAGTTGGTTCATGGTGATGTAGCTGTGTAGGGTTTGGTAGTTAGGTTATGCTTGTATTAACGAAAAAGAAAAAAGAAAAAGATCCGATGGCAGATTAGGCAAAAGCATATTACTTGATGGAGTGTCAATTATTAGACCACTTGGCTTCAATGGAGAACACTATTTATTCTGGAAAGAAAAATTTAGAGTGTTCATCATGACAACAAAATATGGATTCTGGGAAGTGATATAAGATGGAAATTACATTCCCAAAACACATGAAGGAGATAAGATGATGAAGAAAACAACAACTGAATTTGAGAAAAATAACAGACGACGGGTTACTCTCAACAGTACAGTTATTTTTATGATTCAAAGTGCTCTTAGCCAAAAGGATTATAAGCACACACAAGCACACCCTCAACATTTAAGTGATGAACTGTTAATATTAATGAATATTGTGGTGTTATTTGAATATTTAATTTAAGTTCTTAAATATCTAAACCATGATAAAATATCCAATTCAAATCAAAATACTAATGGTAATATCAACTGGATGTCTTATAACATCTAATATATGACCCGATATTATATTATAATAATATTAATACTAATACTAATCCTATGTAAATATCTAATTCAAATTAATTTTTCGATGGAGATTGCAGTCGATCATCAACTATATAATATGAAAAGCCAAGTGACTTACTCTATGACATAAAAGGCCACAAAACAGGTCAAATTAACAACTCAGTCAAATGATTCAAAATCCAATATAATTTTCCAACAATCATGGAAATTAAACACCATTATCAATTTTAAAACTTGCTGATTTCTTTTTTCAATTTAAGAAGGAAACATTTTAAATGTTTTTCCTTTATTATTGAATCAAAGTCTAATATAATTACCAACAATATGGATATTGAATACCATTATCAATTTTAAAACTTGCTGAAATGCTTTTTTTCCCCAATTTAAGAAGGAAACGTTTCAAATATTTTCCTTTATTAATGAATTAATCGAAAGGAAAATTAGAATAAAGGACATAAGAAAAATAATATTTATTAAGAAGCACTATAGAAATGGTAATTATTTAGAAGGATTAAATACTGAAATAGAAAATTAAAATGACCAAATTACCCCTATGGTCTCTTCAACACCTCTTCATTCATTTGTCGCCAGTTCTACAAAACATAAGGAAGGTTTTTCAAGTTAACTCACAGATTCTGGTAAAAGCGCTTATCATCAAACCAATTGCCAGTAAAAGGAAGGAGGACACTTTTTCTGAATCTGCCTTCATCATAAAATGTGTATAAAGTGGAAGAACTTGCGGCAGAGGGAGTCTCACGCTCAGATGTTCATCATTAGAAACAAGAACGTTACTGCATATTTCCTTTCAAAGAAAGGCCATTCCTTTGGATATGATTTACATATTTTTTATAGTGAAACCACTAGTCCGATATTGTTAAAAGGTGCTTATTTGAATTGACATCTATTTATTTTTAATAGTTAATCTCACAAGATACCGTAGAGAGCATAACAGAAATTTGGCAAGGGATAATCTAGTGTTTTTAATTTAATATTTTAGTATTTAGTTCTTCTAAATAATTACTATTTTTATGGTCATTCTTAATAAATATTATTTTCTTTAAGTCTTTTAGTCTAATTTTCCGTTAATTGAAAACATTTCTAATTAAAAATCAGTATAGTTTATTATTTTATATTATACATATTTGCATGCTAACCATCCAAATTCTTCCCCACCTCTTCCCTCCCATCACTCCAAAGATGATGATTAAAATTGGTCCCTTCTTACATGGCCAAACACATCGTACCCCCGTCTTCTTCTCTTACATAATTTCCTTTTGGGCTAAAGCCCAACCTGGCTAAGCCCATGTAGAGATATACGACGGAGTTGAAAAGTTCTCTTTGAATTTCTTTATCTGTTAGAGCCTGATTGGTTCAAACACATTGTATGTTTGCAATGGTAATCATAAGTGTATTATCAAGATAAGAGTATTGGTTACTCTTTAGCATGGTAATAGAGTATATCATGGTAGTGCTGCTTATCAAAACAATAGTAATCCTCATTTTCATTCATACCTCCCCCTATGAATCTAAATTATCGTCCCATTACATGGTTCCAAAAATTCAATTTACCCTTTAGTTTCATTTGTCTTTATTTCAATTGTTGTATGTCATTTATCATACTATGCCACAATTACCTGCCACCACCTCCTCCTCTTCTACCTCACCGCCTCCCCCTCCACCACTATCTTCGCCATCACTTCCTCCTTCTCCTCTATCGCCATTGCTACCTCTACTATTGGTGACATCACTACTACCTCCTCCTTCTTTGCTACCATACCTCCTCCGTCGCTGTCGATGCCCCCTCCACCTCTACCGTTGCGGTTACCTGCACCTCCTCCATCGCCGTTGTCACCACCTCCACCTCCTTCACCCTTGTCACCACCACACCTCTTCTACTGCCGTCGCCACCACCTGCACCTCCTCCACCATCGTCGCTGCCACCTCCACCACCGTTGCCCCCACCTTCTCCTCCTCCTTTACCACTTCCACCATCACCGCCACCTACACCTCCTTTGTCGTCGTCACCGCCACCTGCACCTCCTCTGTAGTCGTCATCGCCACCTCTATTGCCGTCTCCCCCACCTCCTCCTCCTATACCTCCTCCACCGTCGTCGCTGCCATCTCCACTGCTGTCGCCTCCACCTCCTTCTCCTTCACCACCTCCATTGTCGTCGTTACCTGACCTCCTCCACTATTGTCATTGCCACCTCCACTGTCATCACCCCTATCTCCTCCTCCTTCACTGTCGAGGCTACCTGCACCTTCTCAACCGTTGTCGTCACTACCTCCTCATCCTCATCCACATCCACCATCGCCATTGTTGGCTCCTCTTCTATCGCCATTGCCCCAACTCTTCCCCCTTCTCCCCTACTGCCTTCTCCCCCACCTCCTCCTCCTCCACCTCCATTGTCACTGCCGCCGGCTCTTTCTTCACCTCTGTCGCCCCCACCTCCTCCTTCACCATCTCTACCGTTGTCACCGCCGGCTTTTCCTCTCTTGCTGTCTCTCCCACCTCCTCCGCCACCTCTACTTCACTGTTGCCACCGTTGTCGCCCCTAACTCCTCCTCCTCTATTGCTACCTCTTCCTCCTCCTCCACTACCTCCATTATTGCTACTGCTACCATTGTCGCCCCCAACCCCTCTTCCTCCACTACTATCACCCCCAACTCCTCCTCCACTACCGCCGCCGCCAGTTCCTCCTCCACTGTCGTCACCCCCACCTCTCTCATTGTCACCCCTAACTTCTTTACCGCCACCCTTGCTGACTCCTCCTCCACTGCTATCGCCCCCACCTTTTCCACCCTTGTCGCCGCCTGCTCCTCCTCCATTGTTGCTGCCACCTCTTCCTCCTCCTCCTCCATTATTATCGCTACCTCCTCCTTCACCATTATCACAATCCCTACCCTCGTACAATAACTCTTAATTATTTTTCTATAAAGATTATATTAAAGGTAAAATAGACTTTGTATGATATATTAATTTTAAATAATTATTAAAAAATAGCTTATGGCGTCTTACTTAAAAATATAACCAAACACTTGCCACATAATTAGTATTGCATCGCATTACCATTAAAGAAGACGTTGTACAATAAAAAAAAACAATTCACGCAATATATATATATAGACGCAAACGCATATGTTTAAAAGGAGACGCCGGCAACAAGGAGAGGGAGCCGCATTAACAGATCAAGTTTTTGGCGCCATTGCCGGGGAGGCTACAAATTTATTAATTCTTTATTTCATTTTATTATTATTATTATTATTATTATTATTATTATTATTATCATCATCATCATCATCTTTTCCTTTTACATTTGCAATTAAGAAAATCTGGTAACTTTTCATTGACTCCTATTAACTTAGAAATTGAACGATTTTGTAGGCAAAATAGAAGTAAAAATGAAGAGATATGGCTAGCACTGATGAAGATGAAGTTCCTAGTGATCCACCACATGTCACATTCCGTGATATTCAACGTCCCTACATCACTTCCAATCCTTCATGCATCCAATTGAGTCGTGTAGCGTGAAACTATGAGTTCAAAAATATTCACTTGAACGAGCTACCTACCTTTAACTTACACCGAACTGAAGATGCCTTAGACTTTCTACGAGAATATTATGGTGTCATTGATACATTGCCATTAAATGACCTTTCTGAAGATGAATTAAAGCTGCATTGCTTCCCATATTGTCTGAAGGGAGAAGCTCGTCAATGGCTTCTATGCTTACCAGAAGCTTCTATAACATCTTGGGTTGAGATGCATGAGCAGTTTATTCTAAAATATGACTCACCTCAAAAGACTTAAGAATTAAGGGATAAGATTCACTTTTTCACACAACAAAGTGATGAATCATTCCATTAAGCATGTGAGCGTTATAATCTCCTCATAAGCCAATGCCCTCATAATCAATTCCCACATATACTTCTAATGAATTTCTTTTACAATGGGCTCAATTCAGAGAACTAGTGCAAGGTTGATAATGTAGCTCATGGAGATCTTAGCACAATGACTGTTGAAAAGAGGGGGGAGATTTATAAAACACTAGCAGCAAATTCAAGGCAAAAGGCAATTCGGGGAAGGAGAGCAGTACTTAATGAAGTCATTACATCATGTGTCTCTCATGAACTATGAGATTTAACAAAGAACTTGAATTTATTATTGAAGAATTTTAATTATGTTAATTCCCTTCCTTCTACTACTAATTCTAATCATGCGAGGTATGATGGTGAGGAAGTTAACTATATGGGAGCTAGATATGATAGAGACAATTCTAAGAATGATCCATACTCTAACACTTACAATCCAAGGTGGATAAATCATCCAAACTTCTCTTGGAAAAATTCTGCTCCTCAAGGGCCACAGGCACCACCAGGCTTCCAACAACAAAGAAACACACTTGAGAATTGTACAACAAAGTTGGAGGAAGCTTTAGCTCAAATGGCCACCCTCCAAGACAACCATATGAAGAGCATGAATCAAGAAATTGACCAACTCAAACAAGCGGTTGCTTCAACTCAAGCTTATGTGAAGAACATGGAATCTCATATGGGAAATTCTATTAAAAACGTGGAAGCTCAAATAAACAATTTGACTAACTTACTCATTGGCCAAGGTCAAAATAAATTTCCTAGTAATACTGAAGTCAATCCACGTGAACAAGTCATGGCACTCACTCTTCGTAATGGTAAAGTTCTCCAAGAAGTTGATTGTGAAACGAAACAGATGTCTAATAGAGCAAGTGAGTAGAAAAATGATGAAGGTGATAAGGTAATTGAGGTACCCAAAGCTAATATTATGACTCAAGGTTGCCCTATGCCATTTGTAGTCAAATCATTGGTATCACCTATTCCATATCTTGAACGTCTTCAAAAGAAAGATTCAGATTCTGGCTTCCAAAAATTTCTAGAAATGCTCAAGAAGATCCAAATTAATATTGCCTTCATAGAGGCAATAACAAATATGTCATCTTATGATAAATACCTCAAGCAGCTAGTCTCAAACAAGAAAAGATTGGAAGAATGTTCCATGGTGACTCTTACAGAATAATGTAGCACAATTCTATAGAGAAAGCTTCCACCAAAATTAAAAGATTCAAGAAGTTTTTCTATTCCTTGCACTATTAGCTCTATTACTATTAATAATTGTCTATGTGACTTATGTGTTAGTGTCAGTTTAATGCCTTATTCTCTTTGCAAAAAGCTAGGAATAACATATTTTAAATAAACTAATATCACGTTGCAATTAGCTGATAGATCAATTAGGTATCCTATAGGAAAAATAGAAGATGTTCTAGTAAAAGTAGGTAAGTTTTATATTCCTACATATTTCTTGATATTATATATCAAAGGAGACATGTCACTTATACTAGGAAGGCAATTTTTAGCAACTAGTAGTACCTTAATTGATGTGCTTAAGGGAGAGTTAACGTTTAGAGTTGGAAAGAACAAGGAGATATTTAGATTTGCTAAAGCTACTAACCTTCCAACTCTTGATGAACGTTTATGTAGTGTAAACATGATACAGGATGAGTGTACACAACCACAGGATTATC